>QXEO01001729.1:0-132500 GCA_007115705.1 Dactylis glomerata | reverse complement strand
ATCAAGTCTAGGGAGAGGATGTACCGAAGCAGAAGGCTTAAGTTTATTTTGTTATCTGGTTGGCAATCAAGTCTACCGCGCACACAAGTACTCAATATCTCCGTCTCAAAAAGGATGTCCCAAATTTGTTAAAATTTGGATGTATCTAGATGCATTTTAGCATATAGATACATTCAAATTTAGATAAACTAGCAAGGTGGCCCTCGGACATCATATTTATCATGCTGAATATGTTAACAAAATAAGTTTATGGTCTCAAAAAAATTGGGAACTCAAAGTATTGGATTCTATAGCTATCGTAATAAGTACAATGATAAGTAAAAACGCGTCTTTTTTGGAATCACCTTGGAATGAAACAAATATCTGATGTGTTGTTCTGTTAGAAAAGGAAGTCTATTTTCCATTTCATAATTTAAAATTACACAAATCATTATTACGTTGGTATTGTTTTAAACAATTTTTTAAAATATTGCTTCCTCCGATCCATAGAAAGTGTTGCCGGTTTAGTACAATTTTATAGCACTAATTTATACTAAATCATTTGACACTTATTATGGATCGGAGGGAGTAATATTTTTTATCTATTTTAAATTTTATACTCTAAGTAGTAGCATTATTGTCTTAGCATACTCATTCAAATATACGTAAATATATAACTCAATAATCATGTATTTTCTGTGAGTAGCCGAACGGATGATCTAGTTGACCATAAATTATTTTACACGTAAACTGGACACAAATATTTACAGAGAATATTAATATTAATATTCTCCAAACTAATATTATTTTCCAGGTGGTGCCCTAGTATGTTCTGTTATGATCCTGCGAGTGTGTATCGCCTTGTATTCTGTTCTGCTTATGAACATGCAGTGTTTCCTTCACACAAAAAAACTGACTTTAACCTATGACCACGTTGGTACATGGTTTTTGTGTCCGCGTGCTAACAGTCCTATGCCTCCATGCTCTAATTTTTTTCACGTCTTATCATTTGAGTAGTTCATATTTGGTACATATCTCTAACATAAAACGTGTGCCCATGAAAAAAAACACAAAACGTGTTGAGCTAGATTACACAGCGTTACGTAACAGTTCATCTTATTTTAAATCTTAGCCATATATTTTAGATCTAACATGTAAAATAATTAGGATAATATGGATTAACATGATGTCTCTATTTTAGACTCTATACGGCCGATCGGATATAACACATCTAAGGCTCTTTACTGCCGATTCTCGGTATCGATCTATAATATTGTGAGACTATTTGTGTTAGACACCCACATTGATTTGTACATAAATAAAATCAATTAGGAGATGGCATACCTCTGACAAACTATTGGCGACGAACTTAACCCACTTAATTCTAGAAAACAGAAAAATATCTTGTGTATTTTTCTTGAGCCTCGAGATTAATTCCTGGTTATCGTTTTCGCACGTAACGTGGAGATAGTAGGTAAGTTTTCCAATTTTTTCCTACACATCTATACTGGTACATATCTAATTTGAACATGGAGAATAAAATGTTTCTACTGTTGTACGCTATTTCTATTTAAAAAGGAAGAAAAAGAAATACAACTTTTCAAATGTCGGAATTTTTCACTAATATAAAGAAAAAAAACGGCGTACGTGGGATCTGGATGGAGAAATACAACTTTCTAAGTGTTATATGTTTTTTTAGTACTCTAAGTGTTATACGTTTTCTTCTAATCTAAAGAAAAAAAGTGTTGTGCGTGGGCACATGGATGGTAGGAATTCCTTTTTTTTTATGGTTACATATTACGTGTTGGTTGGACGTGATAACTGTTACGTAACTTTAATCTAGCCTTTAAATCTTAGCCTTTCATTAAAGATCTAACAGTTTAAATAATTCTAATGATGTGGATTAACCTCGTGTCTCTATTTTAAACTTGCGTATTGTGCTTTTAGTATATAGTAGATCATTAATATCCTTTTTGAGACGGAGGGAGTAATATATGTCAAGAACCTGTAAGGCCATATTGCAAAATAGTCGTGTTCGGAGTAGTACGTGGCTTGTCTTCACTTGTGCAGCCAGTTTCCAGGATTTGAAAGATTGGCCAAAAGGCACTCCAATGGAATTGTCATTTTGGCTTGCGGAACACGCAGCCACATGCCCATTGGCATGCCTGCAGCTTACTAATCATGGGCCAAATCTTGGAGACCACTTTTGTAACATGTAAATCAGGGAAGAATATTTTCTTAACGGTTCAAGAGTATGAAACACTATCTTTCTCCACTTGCCAGCAGAACATTTTTCATTGAGAACTGAAAGGGGGAGCTTTAGCATAGATTACGCTGGTTAGCGCTCGGTATCTGGAAATCTAGCTAGACTCTAGCTCCAAATCGCTATCGGGCTTTTTGAATAAGCACTACTTAACCAATCAAGTCAAAGGCTGAACAACATAGCTGTTAGTCAGAAATCTAGATTGTAATGATTGGGAAACAGAATATGTAAGAGCTAACATAAAAAAAAAACTAGGGACATATAGTCTGATGCTAGCACAAAACTGGCTGCCATACAAGCATAACATGATCACACTAGCAAAGATTTTCCTTTTCATAAGCAACACAAAAATAAAGCATAATTTTCTAGATTTACATAATGCATGTATCATTTTTTGAGGGAAAGCCATGTGTTCTCCCATTTGATTAGATGAGCATACCGGAAAGTATTTACTCAAGAGAGGTAAAAGCAAAGAAAAAGGCAGCTTCGCCAAGGGTAAAAACATCATTCTCTAAATATATATCGCGCATGTAACACATTCCGTGTGTGAAAACCTTCCCAAGTTTGTCCCCGACCCCCGTGTCGCTTGTCTCGAGCGACACGGGGGTAAAACCCTAGCGCCGCCTCTCGCCGATCTCCTCCCATGGCTTCCCTCCGCCGCTACCGCTGGCCTCTCCGCAGTGGCGGCGGCCCTGGCCTCCAAAGAAAGCAACGGGAGATCTCACGGTGAACGCAGAGGCGCGGCCCCATATCGTAGCCACGGTTGTCGTCGTGGTGAAACAACATATGCCATGGGATGGCTTAAATGGGGGCCGAACTAGATGCTGGAGGATTCGGGAGAGGGGAACGCGCTAAAAAGCACGACAGAAAGGAACACTGATCTACCCAGGTTCGGGGCTCTCGTAAGGAGATAACACCCCTACTCCTGCTCTACTGGTTATATATTTGGATCGATGGAGTATACAACAATGGTGCCTCCAAGCTCTCTGATAGAGGAGGAAGATGAACTACTAAGTGTAGGAACACAGAGTGACCCACCCCTTGCTAGGGCTCCCTGTGCCACCTTATATAGTGGTGGCCAGGGTTACAACGGTCACAAGAGACCAGAAGACACGAACTACACTCCAAATAGGACTTGCTGATGAAGGCAACGACCCTTGACTTTCTCCCTGATTGCTCTCGATGGGACTTCATATCCCTGTGCCTTGTACTTCTTGGACTGTGACCTTACCTTGGTGAGGTAAGGGCTGTACTTGTGCACAGTGAGGGTAGGTAGACCACCACTGTGCACCCTGTCAACATGATCCCTCTCCATACTGAGTAGAGTCTCTCCTTGATTGTAGGGACATGACATCTTAGCTGACTTCTGTATCCCGGATATGACCGTTGGCCATATCCTGGACCTATATGCCGGACCAACGACCTATGAAGATCGGGTAATCCGGCCTCCCCTGCTCCTGCACAACACACCAAATAGATAGGCCGACATATCTAAGTATATACCGGCACTCCTCAGTTAGTATCCTGGTTAATCCGGCATATCCGGACATTAGCCGGGATACATATATATGCCGGCCTGGCCGATGCTCCTATATTCCGGCCAGGCCCTTCCTTGGTCAACCGGCATGAAGTCAACCATAGACCTTGTATCTTTCTAGTCTCTTGACCCTACCGGGGGTCATCCCCCCGACACTAGTCCCCGAAGCTGCCGAGGTTCCCCAGTCATAACTGAGGAGCCTTGACAGGTTCAACATATCACCTCTTCGTTATACCCCGACGATCTGATTATATGCCGGGATTTCCTTGCATATACCGGCCACTGTTCCTTCTCCAAAAGTTAATCCGGCCGGCCCTGAGGGTATTCCGGACGGAACTTTATTCTTCGGGCAGTCGTGCCGACATATAGATGAGACTTCCTCGAGAAGCCACGCCTGACAGTTTGCATCGAAACTCGGAACCGCCCTGCCATCACGAATGGTCACACACGATGTGATGGTTCACAGTGCATTTACTCCCTGCCATCATTACCTAGTGGCACGGTTACAGGAACCGCCGCCCCACTCCGTGCTGCCACGTGGCGACTCACCGCAGAAACGGTCGGGGTAGTGGAGCACTACCATCCCCATGACCCTTACCTGGTAGGCATATAAATAGGGCGGCGGGGGTAAACTTATCCTTTTTACCCCACACCATCGTCTTCCTCCCCTGTCCCTCTACCTCCTGCGCTTCACCGCCGGACCAAAGAACAGAGGACCAGCATCGCCGCCGCCATCGATCTGCTCCACGCCGATGCCGATGCTCGACGACGCCCGACATCTTTGTCGACGACGCCGCCGCCGCCGCATCTTTCCTCCGCGACATTGCTGGGAGATTGGACCTTCTTCTGCACGCTCGCTGCCACTGTTCCACCGCCGTCGGCCAAGCTCCGGTGAGTTCCTCTTTCTCTGTTCTTCATCTTTTCTGCTTCTCTATAGCTTCGCATTGGTAACCATACTTGCATAGATCTACTGCAGTTCCTCTGCTTGTTATCCGTTTGATTCGATTAGCATTGCTAGCAACGTTCCTTAGCAATTCGCAGGTGTTCTTCCTCAGAAGTTTTACCCTTGTTTGTCTCTGGTTTTAACTGCCTCGGTAGATCTTCTATTTCTGCTAACATTGGTGAGAGCGGTATGCCGGAGAGACTAACCTCCCTCTTTTCTCCGGCCTTGATAGGAATAACATCACGGGACTCCGGCTATCACGCCTTGTTCCGGCCATCCAGATGGCTTCCTCAAGCATGACAGGTACCTCGGCCTCAGAGGAAGATAACTCGGCCCGGGTCCAAGGACGCTCCGGCTGGGAGGGGTCGGAGGTCACCCCAGCCGACATATCCTGGGTCACCTCCACCAGGAGAGTGCCGGAGGGTGTTGCATGCCGGCTACCTGCGGGAGAGACTGCGCCGGCACCTGAACCCGGCGAACGAGTCGTCTTCATTGCCCACTTCGAGCGGGGTTTCGGCCTGCCGGCGTCGGACTTCTTCCGGGATGTCCTCGACACCTACGACCTGCAGCCTCACCATATCCCGGCGAACGCGGTGATGATCCTCTATGCCTTCGCCGCATTCTGCGAAGGCTTCGCCGGCATAGAGCCCTTCTCCCAAGCCTGGGCGAAGTACTTTCAACTACGGAAGCAAGTCGTCCAAGAGCCGCCCCGGAGCAAGGATGACCCGCCGAAGACGGCCCAGGAGAAGAAGGACCGCCCCATGACCCTTTGTGGCGCGGCCACCATCATGTCCCGGAAGGGCTCAGATTTCCCCAAGGTGGAACTCCTCGAATCTTGCAAGAAGTGGCAGAAAAGCTTCTTCTACGTCAAGAACACCACCGACGTGGATCTGCTCAACCTGCCGCCATTTGTGGACGAGCCACCCTTGGCTATGAAGAATTGGACCTACAACCCGAAGAACTCGGTGATGCCGGTGAACGCGCTCCACCGGGTTAAGGGCGAGCTCCGGGATGCCGGCCTTACCCCTCAAGATCTAGTGGCATGCCTCATCAGCCGGCGCGTCTCTCCTCTGCAGCGCCGGTCACACAAAATCTGCCAGATGAGCGGGCCCATGGACCCCACCCGGCATTCTACACATGAGCTGACCCCGGCCGACATTCTGCAGCGGATCAAGGACGTCTGCAAGTCCTCTCAGGCCACCTTTGCCTGGGGACTTGAACCATACAGCCGGGACCGGCCCGCCCCAACGGTAAATACTCTGGCCGATACATCCTCTCTTGTCCGGCATATAGATACTTATCATGCATGACCCGAGATTTGTTATCTGCCGACATACTTATAATGCTTGATCCGACATACTTCTTGCACCGGCATATTTCTTGCTTCTGACCCATTTACTTTGCATTATGCAGAAGTTCAGCTTCCAGGGTATGGAGAACTCCTGGATCAAGATCGCGGCAGACCGCACTGCTACGGATGTTGAAGATCCGGATCACTGGGACAAGCTACCCCGGAGCACCCGTGCTGCAGCTGCCTCGGGTAAGGGCTCTTCCTCCCAGCATTTCACTCAAGACTGGAGTAATGACGATTCCAATGAAGACTGCCAGACGTTTATCTGCCCGACACCTCTTGCTTATGCTTTTCCAGAAACACCTATTGCTTACGCCTTTCCAATGCCGTCCTCAGCTATCCCGGACGACATGGTTGTCGACGCCGCCCCTCTAAACCAGGGACCTCCTTCCACCGGCGGACGTGCCGGCCGGAAGCGAGGCGTGAAGCCCCAGCCCGACACACCTCAGCAACATAAAAGGCAGAAGGTTGGCGTGCCCATTCCGAAGAAACAGAGGCCTGTTGCCCCGGGGTAAGTTTCTTTTCTTTGTATTTCCTCCGACATATCTCTTGCTTTGATTATTGACTTGGTGTTTTCTCTCTTTCAGAGCTCCTTTTGCGCCGGAACAAGCTTCTGGCTCGAGTGGCGGCCCGAAGGTTACCAAGCCAGCGGCCACTGCCACCTCTGACATACCATCTGCAAGTCACACGACCTCCCCGGCGCCGGCATCTTCGCCTGCGCCCGATAGACCTACCTCTCCGGCTAAGGACGATCCTCCGCCGGAGCAAGACAACCCTGCCCCCGACGTCCACATGGACTCGGGGGCTCAACAGGAACCTCTAGCTTCTGATGTCCATATGGACACAGGAGCCCAACATGATGCCCCAGACTCCGGCGCGCCCATCAGCGGCGCCGGGATTACTGATGATGCCGGCGCAAGCAACAGGAGCGCCTGCACAGATATCAAAGGAAAAGGCCCTGCAGTACCGGAAGTCCGGACTATTCCGGAACCTGCCCCTGCTGGGCAAGCTGCACCTGCCGCGCCGGAACAACCAGCGCCCAAGACTCCTTCCACGAAGAAGACTCCTGCCCCGGCCAAGACCCCCATTCCGGACAAGACCTCTGCCCCGGCCAAGTCCGGCACTCTCAAGATCCGGCCGACCAAGTCCGGCACACCGTCCGCCGCCAATGCTCCTCCTAAAGCAGCATCCCGGCCCAGCTCTGCCCTGGCCCTGCATCTTGGCAGGGCAGCAACCCGGCCTGGCTACCGGCCCAGCTTCTTCGACACGCCGGAACTTGAGGGCCGCGTCCCCCTGGAGACGAAAAGTGACCAGAGCCTTGGGTCTCTTAAGGAGCACTGTGTCAGGTGGAATGACGCCGGCAACATGGACACTGCGGACTCCAGGAGCAAGAAGATGGCCGAAGCCTCGGCCACTGGCAATCCCTCAGACATCCTGGCCGCGAAGCCCATTCCGATTGCCTGCGAGCTCCTCAGCCTCCAGCAAAGACTTCACCAATTGGCCGATGCCACCAACGTAAGTCTTCTCTACCTATACACATATCCCCAGTCCCCGAAAATGTCGGCTGTCCGGGATACGGACATCCGGGATTTTCCAATACTCTTGTAGTTAGCTGTTCTCGAATTAACTGCCGACATATGAGCTCGATCCGAGCTTCAAATCCTAGTCACCGAGAGCCGGGATAGGCGCGCAGCACCTGTTCCGGGTCTCTAACTATTTCACATCTTAATTATTTTTCAAATCCTCTTGACCGAGATATAAGCTCGTCTCGAGCTTCAAATCCTAGTCACCGAGAGCCGGGATAGGTGCGCAGCACCTGTGCCGGGTCTTCGACAGCATGAGTACTTTATATGATTTTCAATTGTACCGGTATGCTAGACTTTTCTCATAACCTTTCAAATCCTAACACTTTTGCAGCGCATGAACAATACGCGCGCCGACATGTTCCACGACTTGGTGTGCGAGCACCGGAAGTTATCCGATGAGCATAGCAAGCTTCGGCTGGAGCTGTCCAAGAAAGGTAATCTTCGCCGACATACCGCTATATGCCGGATATCTTTCCTCTTTTTACTTTGCAATACTATTCCTGCCGACACATAAACTTGTGCCGACATTCTTCAGCTGGCACTGAAGAACAAGTCGCCGAGCTTCTTAAGAGGGTCAAGGAGCTGACAGGTATGCCGGATCCCGCTGTCACCCAAATAGGCACTTTATACTTCAAATCCTTTATCTCTTGTCTCTGTTTTCTATCTTCCCATTATTTTGACTTCAAATCTTTTCAGATGAGAAGGCTGGACTGGAAGCACGCCACCAGGACTGTATGCCCTCAGTGGATGTGGCCAAGCAACTGGACGACCGGGATGCCGCTCACAAGGCCGAGATAGAGCAGTTGAAGGGCCGGGTTGCCGAGCTTCTGGAGGAGAAGGAGCAGAGGGAGGGCCAATTGAAGAAGACCCAGGACCTGCTCGTTGCTTCCGAGACTGATGCCTCCACTGCCCATGCCGAACTGACTAGCCTGAAGGAGCAGGCGACGAAATGGGAAGTTACAGTTGCCCAGCTCAATGCCGACCTCGCCAGTAAGCTTCAAATCCTTTTCCTTCAGCCTGCCCGACATATCATGACATTTTCTGGCACAACCTTTGCGCCGGCACATACTCTTTTGCTAACATGCTTTCTATTTCTCAGACATGTTTCCCGCTTCCGTCGAAGACGTTGAGAGGGCTCTGCAGTTGGATCGAGAATCCCGGGGTGTTCCGGTTGACTCGGCCAACTGGGACATGTCGGAACAATTGTTGGCCCTTCAATCCCGGAAGAACGCCATGACCCTCTACACAGAAGAACTCTTTTATGGCGCCCAGGAGGCATTCTCTGCCCTCTGGCTGGGACAAAGGACGCCCACTGATCCTGTTGATCTCGGCAATGATCTGCAGCTTGCCAAGGTTCGCCTCCAGGAATGGCGGGATTCCGGCGCGAGGGTAGGAGCTGATGAAGCTCTCAGCTACTTCCTCTCATGGTATGAAAAAGCTGATCTGGAGACTTTGCGCACTGTGCGCGAAGGATCTATCTGGACCACGGATCCGGAACACATCCGGCGTCGGCGGGAGCTGGCCCACAGTTATGTGGACTATGCCGACACCGATGCTTTTGTCCGGGACATCCGCGAGCCGGAGAAGACAGCGGACGATGCCAAGGATGCTGCTGATGCCGAGGGCTCCGATTCCAGCCAAGACGAAGAGGAAGCTGAAGAGACCGGCACTGATGCTCCGGAACAGGCATCTGTCCCGGGCGGAGGTGATGGCTCCATTCCATCTGCTGGGTCCGGCACTCCTGAAGCCGACACTTCCACTCCTACTGCTCCACCAGCCGGCGGCTCTGCTTCTGCCCCTGCTTCTTAACTTTGCCGTACCAAAAACTTTAAGGTTTATCAGATCCCCGGAATGCCGGGTGCAATTGTAAGATATACGTTTAATTTCCTTTGGTTTGCTACTGAACAAGTTTTATCTCGGTTCGCTTGTTATCAATGCCGGATCATCTTTTGGCTAAGTCACCGAGTTCGTTTTCCTGTTTCCTCAACTTCACAACCTTGGCTACTTGTCTACCTTATTTGGCTTTCGACGTATGAGTCTCAAGGTTGCTCCATTAAACATACAGTACTTTAACTTTGAAACTTAGACTTCAAATCATTCGACATTTCAAGTTTTATCTTTAGCTTTAACATAAATGTCGGTTTGCTTGCTATATATTTCCTTAGGCGTTTTCCATGTGTAGACAATCTCCGGCATCTACTCTTGCTAGCCATGAAGCCGGGTTTCGGACAGCAGCTGAGTCGAAGAGCGGCCTTTGTTGCCGACACATTACTAGGCCGACCTAGGAAACGCTCAAATCAAGCCAGCCGGCATATATAAAAAACTGAAAATAAACAGCGATATATCTCGGAGACAGTACCCGATCTCTTCGGGATGCCGACATACCATTTATTAGCCTTATACCGGCATAAAAAGCAAAATGGAAATACATACATTATGTTTCTCAGGAGTAAAAGGGGCGGAGTAGGGCTATGTTCCATGGTCTCTTGGTTTCTTCTCCCGACCTGTCCTCCTTGTCCTTCTTGGGGGCCTGCGCATCTATAAGATAATAGGCATCATTGTGCAGAGCTCTGCTCACAATGAATGGCCCCTCCCATGGAGGAGTTAACTTATGCCGGCCCTCTGTGCCTTGCCTTAGCCAGAGTACTAGATCTCCCTCTTGGAATCTCCTTGGATTTACCTTTTGCGCATGATAGCGTCTGAGGTTCTGCTGATATACTGCTGTTCTTGACAGTGTTATTTCTCTTGCTTCTTCCAGCAGATCAACATCGTTTTCCCTGGCTTCTTTAGCCTCTTCTTCAGTATATAGCACCACTCTTGGTGCATCATGCATTACATCTGTTGGAAGCACAGCTTCTGCTCCATACACAAGGAAAAATGGTGTATAGCCTGTTGACCTATTTGGAGTTGTCCTTAAACTCCAAAGCACTGCTGGCAATTCATCTAGCCAACATCCCGGAGTTTTCTCCAGTGGCTCTATCAGCCGAGGTTTTATGCCGGACAACACTAGTCCATTTGACCTCTCTACTTGGCCATTGGTACAAGGGTGAGCGACCAACGCAATATCCAGCCGGATTCCCACTTCCTCACAAAATCTGGCGAATGGCCCTTGGGCAAAGTTCGACCCATTGTCAGTGATGATGCCATGGGGAACACCATATCTCAAGATTATATCTTTTAGGAATTTCACTGCTGTGTGTCCATCACACTTGCTTATGGGCTTTACTTCAATCCACTTGGTGAACTTGTCCACCATGACCAAGATATGGGTCATCTTTCCTCCGGCCGGCTTAAAAGCCCCGACCATATCCAGGCCCCAAACAGCAAAGGGCCAAGTTATCGGGATAGTCTTTAAGGCAGATGTCGGCTGATGAATCTGGTGGGCATATCTTTGACACCCATTGCATTTCCGGACCAAGTTTTCTGCTTCTTGCAGTGCCGTCGGCCAATAGAAGCCATGCCGGAATACCTTTGCCACCAATGCTCTGGATGAAGCGTGGTGACCACACTCCCCCTGATGAATTTCCTGGAGCATCTCCAGGCCTTCCGCAGATTCGACACATCTCTGTAATACTCCGGTGGTACTTCTCTTGTATATTTCCTTGTTTATGATGGTATAACCTTTGGATCTCCTCGTAACTCGGCGGGCTTCATTTTCATCCACCGGCACTTGGTAATTCACCAGGAAATCCATGATTGGACGTGCCCATGAGGTTACTTCCCTGACAGTGAATACTACCTGATCTATCTCCATCATTTCGACCGACACATAATCGATCTCTATGGGCTGCGAAGTCCCCGGGATTGAGGGATCAGTCCCCGGGTATGCCGGAGCAGTCCCCGGGTATGCCGGCACAACCTCTTGGCACATTTTACTCTTGCCCTTATTTCTGCTCCGGAATACTTAACTCACCGCATATGTCGGCCTAGTCCCTGGGTATGCCGGAGCAGTCCCCGGGTTATCTGATCTGGCTCCCGCATCTATCTCCATTGGAACCGCATCCTCCGGACCTGGCGGGACATAAATGGAAGATGACTCCGGCGAGGGCTTGATTGATGGCTTCCTTAGATGCTCCAATGAAATGCCGGGCAGGATTGAATCTCTGGAAGATCCCAGCTTGGACAATGTATCGGCTGCATCGTTCTGAGCCCGGAGAACATGCCGGAACTCACAACCTTCGAAGTAACCGCTCAACTGTTGTACCAGGAAACGGTAGGATCCCATGTTTGCATCGTGCGCATCCCATATGCCGGAACACTGCTGAATCACTAAGTCAGAATCACCGAAACACATAATCCGGCGAATTCCTATGTCCCTAGACACCTTCAGGCCATGCACAAGTGCCTCATATTCCGCCACATTATTTGATGCTGCAAAATGAATCTGCAGGACATATCTCAATTGGTCATTCTTGGGTGAACTGAGCACTATGCCGGCACCCAGGCCATGTATTGTCTTGGAACCATCGAAATGCATCCTCCAATAGTTTGCATCCGGCAGTGGTGGCTCATATTGTATCTCTGCCCAGTCAATGAAGAAATCAGCCAATACCTGGGACTTGATTGTATCTCTCTTGTCATATTGTGGAGTATATGGCGACAACTCTATTGCCCACTTGGCTATTCTGCCACTGGCATCTTTGTTGCCTATGATCTCCGAGATAGGGGCCTCGGCCACTACCCGGATTGGATGCTCTTGGAAGTAATGCTTGAGCTTCTTGGCCGCCATATAGACACCATAAGTCATCTTCTGATAGTGTGGGTAGTTTCGCTTTGAGGTGGAGAGGACTTCACTCAGATAATATACCGGCCGCTGCACGGTTTTGCCTCCTTCCTCTCGCTCTACTACCACCACAGCACTGACGACTCTATTGGTTGCCGCTATATAGAGCAACATCGGCTCATGGGGCATCGGAGACGCTAATACCGGCGCTGTTGACAACATCTGTTTCAATTTCTTGAAAGCTGCATCTGCTTGCGCTGTCCAGACAAATGTGTCGGACTTCTTCATCAACTGATATAACGGCAAAGCTTTCTCTCCTAGCCGGCTTATGAAACGGCTCAGGGATGCGAGGCACCCAGTGAACTTCTGTACTTCCCTCAAATCTGTCGGCGGCTTCATCCTTTCTATGGCACGAATCTTGCCGGGATTCACCTCAATACCCCGGCTGGAAACAAGGAAGCCGAGCAACTTGCCCGCCGGCACACCGAAGGTACACTTAGCCGGATTCAACTTCATCCGGAATCTCCTCAGGTTTCCAAAGGTTTCCCGGAGATCATCTATGAGAGTCTTGCTCTCCTTGGTCTTTATGACGATATCGTCGACATATACCTGCACATTTTTATCTATTGGATCGTGCAAACACTTTTGCATACACCTTTGGTAAGTTGCGCCGGCATTTCTTAAACCGAACGGCATAGTGAGATAGCAATAAGCCCCGTACGGGGTAATAAAGGATGTCTTTATTTGATCCGGCTCATACAAGGGTATCTGGTGGAAACCAGAATAAGCATCTACAAACGATAACAGTTCACACCCCGCTATGGAATCAATTACTTGATCGATCCGAGGGAGCGGGAATGGATCTTTAGGGCATGCCTTGTTCAAGTTGGTGTAATCGACACACATCCGCCATACTTTCACTATGGCGGGCTCATCCTTCTTCTTTTCTACTAAAACCGGATTAGACACCCAATCCGGATGAAGCACTTCTTTGATAAATCCGGAGGCTAGGAGCCTGGCCACTTCGTCCCAAATGGCTTTCCTTCTATCACCTGCATTCCGCCGGAGCGGTTGCTTCACCGGCTTAGCATCCGGTCTCACATGTAAAGCGTGCTCAGCCAGCTCCCTCGGCACACCTTGCAGGTCTGAAGTGGACCATGCAAAGATATCCCGATTCTCACGGAGGAAGCTGATGAGCTCGATTTCCTATTTGGGATCCAAACCTGCCCCAACGAGGGCATGGCGCTCCGGGAAAACCTCATCTAGAGGCACCTTTTTGACTTCCTTGCCTACTTGGAAAGAAGCACTGCCACCGGGATTTGCCATGCCCGGCATAGATTTGCCGGCCACGACCGTCTCAGCAATTTCTACTGCTCGCGTGAGCCTCTTCTTTTCCTCTGCAATGATCAGAGTCTCGGCCAGATTAGATCCGGCTGTTGCACATGCTATCGAGCGCTTATAATCACCAATGATGGTGATCACTCCCTTGGGCCCCGGCATTTTCATCTTCAGGTACGCAACATGCGTAGAGGCCATGAACTTTGCCAGTGCCGGCCTACCCAGCAAAGCATGGTAGGGGCTTTCCAGATCCACCACCTCGAACATGAGGTTCTCCACCCTGCAGTTATCCCGGTTGCCAAACATGACATCCATCCGGATCTTGCCCATCGGCGCACACGAAAGTCCCGGCACAATGCCATGGAATGTGGTCTTGCTTGGCTCCAGCATATTTTCCTTGATGCCCAGCTTCTGCATCGTATCCCGGTACATGATATTGATGCTGCTCCCATTGTCAATGAGGACCTTGCTGAATCTCACGTTATTAGCCGGCCCGACGAATGTCGGATCCACCACCAGAGCATATCCGCCGGGATTTGGCATGATCCTAGGATGATCTGCCCTGTCCCAGCCAATGGCCTGGTCAGACCAGTACATTAGCTTCGGTACTGCCGACATAACGGCATTCACCTCCAAACACCGCCGGTACAAGCTGTGCTTGTCTGTTCTTTCGGTCTCAAAGACCATGTAGCTCTGATCATGTTCCTTGTACTCATTTCGGCCCGCTGCTGGGCCTCCGGCATAGTACTCCGGGTTGTAGTTCTGATCTACTTGATTTACACCGGCATTTCCGGCATTGCTCTGACTCCCGGGATTAACCGGCCTGGGCGGTACTGCCACAGTATTTGCACCTGTCAACGGTGATGGAGCTACCGGGATAGATGGTCTAGCCGGTCCCCAGGGACCAGCACGACCTGCTAATATGTCCTCCAGCCATGAACAGTTCCTCGTCAGATGATTTACCGGCTTACCCGGCTGGAACGTGTGAAACACACAAGGCTTGTCCATGGCTAGACCCACCGTATACTTCGGCCATTGCTTCTTCTGGCCGGCACCGCTGCCGGCATTCTTGTTGATCCAGGCACTCTTCTTCTGGAAGGGCTGCGCTTGCTGCTGTGGCTGTTGCTGCTGATTGCCCTCATATCTCGGACGCTGGCTACTGCCGGCGCCCTCTTGCTCTTCCTCCACCGCTGCTACTTGTGCTGCCCCATACCGGTAATCCGGCCTTTCATCTCTTCTCTTGTTCCGGTTATCAGTGCGATAGTATTGGCCTGGTCTCCTGGCGCTGATGGTGTTCCCCTGAGTCTGCCCATGTCCTTGTGAATCAAGGGTGGGCTGCATGGGATCTCCCAGAGCATAACTATCGGCAACCTTGATTGTCTCGGCCAACGTGGCCGGCATTTCCCTCTGAAGCTTTTGCCACAACATGGTGCCGTGCCGGCACCCATGAGCGAACCACATGATGGCCTGCTGCTCCACAACTCCTTCGTAGGAATTGCGCAAGGTGCACCACCTGGTCAGATAGTCACGGTCGGTCTCATTCACTCCCTGCCGGCAGTTAGCCAGCTGCTGAGGACGATTCGGCCTCTTATATGTGCTGGTGAAGTTTGACACAAACTGTTCTTCGAAATCAACCCAGCCATTGATACTTCCTGCCGGCAGATTATTCAGCCATATCCTGGCTGGTCCTTCTAGCATTTGCGGTACGTATCGCACCGCCCATCTGAGGTTTCCTCCAGCAATGTTCACTGCGGTGGAGTAATCCTCCAACCAATCTTCCGGCTTTGTACTGCCGTTATATGTCCTCGCGCCACGCGCGAGCTGGAAGTAGTAAGGTTCCGGCTCACCCATAATCCGGGGTCCAAAGCACATAGGACCCGGAGCTCCTTGCCTCTCTACCAACTCTGATTGGTGAATCCTGTCTAGCTTGAAGCGCGCATCACTTGCTGCCAAGGACCGAGGTCCTAGCCGGGACGCAATTGGGCTCGCGATCATCTTTTGCTGCTGCTGCTCCGGATGACACTGCTCATTTAGCTGGCCTTGCTGATACTGCTGCTGATATCCCGCCCTGGCAAGGGCGGAATTTCCATCATCTTCACGGTGTCTCGACTGACCCGTGCCCTGCTGCTGCACCGCAACTCCGGCGCCCTGCTGCTGACGCTGGGCTGCACTGTTACTCCGGCCCCCACCGGCCGAAGCTGCTCCTTGCCCGGCCGGCACATTCTGGCCTGCCTTCTTGCTGCCGACATTCCTGTCAGCATGGTCGGCACTTCTCTGCACCGTCACCTGTTTTCCGGCGATTGCCGGATCATACACCTGGATCTGCTTGTCCCGGCGGCCAGAGGTCACACTTCCGGCACGCCGGGCACTTGGATGCGGGGACGAAGCCTCCCCTCATGACCTTGCGCCGGCACCTCCTACCGACGCAACGTACTGGGATGCCCCGGCTCCTGGGTTTGCTTTCTTAAAGGCCTCCTGCTGCTTGGTAGCTTCAGACAAAAGATGGTTAAGCCGGGCTTGCTGCTCATGCAGTGCTTCGCCGGATAAACTAGATAAGTCCTTAGCCACCTCGGCTGCTGCTCTAAGGTTCTTCACTGGTGAGCTATAGACTACCTTAGGCACAGTACTAGTTGCAGTATGACTCTTAGCTCTAGCATCTTTACCTAGCTCAGTGTTAAGATCTCTACCTCTAGTTCTAACCTCTTCTATCCGGCTAGGCCGGGTTACCACAGGAGTAAAACCATGGGCTGCCTCATACTCACGGAGTTGCCGGTTAAACCGCTCGCGCTCCTGATGCATGGCCAGGGCCTCGTCGACGAGGGCCTGGCGAGATCCTTCCAGGACCTCCCTTGTCTGCTCCGAATCATCGCCGGATCGCACCGGCTCGATAAGCCGATCGATGATGGGAAGAAGCACCTGACCCTTTGCCGGCACAACGGAAGTGCCGGCCAGGTTCTCGACACGCTCCAACGGAGGACGTGCCGACCTCTTGGCCTTCGGCGGCTCCGGGGGAGTATCTCCAGCAGCTGCTGCTGCTGCTTTGCCGGCACCATCTGCCGGCGGCACTGATGTGCCGGCCATCATTACCTCGGCCAACTCTACTGAGCGAGTGCTACGCCCAGCGTGAGCCAGCCGATGTGACGGAGGATCCGCCGCCATCAGTACCTCTTCCCTGCAAACTCTCTCAGTCCCCACGTACACCTCGTGGGAACCAAAAGACATGATCCGGCCATCCCTGGGGAACGGCCGGCCACCGAGACATCCGGCGTTGTCACTGACAAAGCTGAGCGAGCCTAGCCTCTGGACGAGACCAGAGACCACGCGCACTCCCGAAGCTGCTATCACAGACCCCGTCCGAATAAACACTCCGCCCAGCATATCGATAGGCCCCACGGTGGGCGCCAAATGTCGTCGTGGTGAAACAACATATGCCATGGGATGGCTTAAATGGGGGCCGAACTAGATGCTGGAGGATTCGGGAGAGGGGAACGAGCTAAAAAGCACGACAGAAAGGAACACTGATCTACCCAAGTTCGGGGCTCTCGTAAGGAGATAACACCCCTACTCCTGCTCTACTGGTTATATATTTGGATCGATGGAGTATACAACAATGGTGCCTCCAAGCTCTCTGATAGAGGAGGAAGATGAACTGCTAAGTGTAGGAACACAGAGTGACCCACCCCTTGCTAGGGCTCCCTGTGCCACCTTATATAGTGGTGGCCAGGGTTACAACGGTCACAAGAGACCAGAAGACACGAACTACACTCCAAATAGGACTTGCTGACGAAGGCAGCGACCCTTGACTTTCTCCCTGATTGCTCTCGATGGGACTTCATATCCCTGTGCCTTGTACTTCTTGGACTGTGACCTTACCTTGGTGAGGTAAGGGCTATACTTGTGCACAGTGAGGGTAGGTAGACCACCACTGTGCACCCTGTCAACATGATCCCTCTCCATACTGAGCAGAGTCTCTCCTTGATTGTAGGGACATGACATCTTAGCTGACTTCTGTATCCCGGATATGACCATTGGCCATATCCTGGACCTATATGCCGAACCAACGACCTATGAAGATCGGGTAATCCGGCCTCCCCTGCTCCTGCACAACACACCAAATAGATAGGCCGGCATATCTAAGTATATACCGGCACTCCTCAGTTAGTATCCTGGTTAATCCGGCATATCCGGACATTAGCCGGGATACATATATATGCCGGCCTGGCCGATGCTCCTATATTCCGGCCAGGCCCTTCCTTGGTCAACCGGCATGAAGTCAACCATAGACCTTGTATCTTTCTAGTCTCTTGACCCTACCGGGGGTCATCCCCCCGACAACGGTGGTGCAGTGGCGGCGCGCGGCTGGACCTCCGATGGTTCACGGGTCGACAATGACAAGGGTGGGGCTCGTGGGCTCGCGGGTGCTGGGCTCAGTTACGGCTTGGGGCTCTGTTGCAGCGAGTCTGGATTCCGGGGTGGCGGCCCTAGTCAGTGGCGGTGTGCCCCGACGAGTCCATGACCAAGGTGAAGCTGCCCCGGCATGTGGTGCTTGGTGCAGCTATAGTGACGAGTTCTGTCCTCCTTCCTTGCTCCGATGGTGGCGTGCTTCAGCAGTGGCTGGTGCGTCAAACTCCCGCGGTGGCAGCGGGGTTGTGGGTGGTCGCGGGATCTGGGTGGCCAGATTGGGTTCTCAAGGATGGTGGTGGCCCTAGCGTGGTGTTGGCACACTCACCACATCGGGCTGTGCGCTTTAGTGGTCGCATGGGGATGTCTCCGGCCGGTTTGCGTGACGTGGCTGTCCAGAGCTCAGGGCGAAAGCTCAGCCCAACTTTTGCCGGCCAGCGGCGGAGGTAACTATGGGCGTCGTTTTCTTCTTGAAGGCGTTGATGACAATAAGCAAAGGTGCCAACTCATTGGGACTCCAAGTGCAGAGTGTTGTAGCAAGAGTAAATTTTTCCCACGAGGGAACTCGTGGTTTAATATTGAACTCTTGGGGAACAGTTGAAAAAGCTCCGCTCGTCCTTCTTCAAGCAACCTACAAAACAATCTCCTCGTCTTGTGTCTCCAACTCCACCGAGTGGTTGTCGAGCACAAGGTGTAAAAGTAAGTAAAATGAAATATGATAACAAATGCAATAAAGTAAATAACAATGCAATAAAGTAAATATGATGCGGTAATGGTGTTTTTGGGTTTTGGTTGTGTGTGCAAGAAAGTAAATATGTTTTTGTATTTTCGGAATAAAATGGTGCTAAAAATAAAAGAGTATGTAAATGCGTCGGAAAGGTGTTTCTTATTGTTAATATTGGACCGGGGTTCATGGGTTCACTTGCCTACTTTCTCGCAAAGTTGTGATGTCAGTAAGCACAAAGCGCGGATGACCGAAATGTTGACATGATTTTTATTATGTTAACTTGATAATATTCATATGGGCATCACGTCCTAATTTAAAGATGATGCAACACATCATACTTATACTCCACTAGAAAGGAATAAACTTTAAGCAATCTAGTATTAAGAATTAACAGAGTATAGCCTTAGGTACTTTGACATGATGTTGAACAACAAATATGTTACCACTTGGACATATTACGATAGAAACTATGTCTATGAATGTCGCTCGGGATTCTAAGCTGTCACTTATAAAATATAACACATGCATTTTTTTTATCCCTAGTGAGGTAACCGTGGAAGAAGGTAAAATACCCTAGCAGATCATGAACACTATCTGTATTCAATCACTACTACCTAGTTACTCCATCTAATAGACACCATCCCCCTCTTGCGCTCTCGCATACATGTTGGATCATAACAAGTAATAAAGAACGGGGTAATAATATGCACCTACTCATACATCAAGAACATAATAACATATCACATCTCATCAATCATCCAATAATATAAAGATCAACCACAAAGGAATTACATAATATGCATCATAATCATGTCGGGCAGCTCATATGATGTATAAACATTGAAGCCTAAGAGAGAAATAGGACAAGCTACTGGCACAAACCCATAGTCCAGAGGTGGAATACTCCCTCTTCATGGCGGTGATGATGGTGTTGACGTCGGAGAGGGTGGAGAAGCGTCCGGGGACAACTCTGACAGCGTTTTCCCCTCCAATCTTTGCTGGAACAGCCTCTGTTTATGTGTTTCGTGTTTCTCTGTCGCCCCTGATCACGATCGTCAAGGAGGGTATATATAGGCGTTTTTATGTCAAGCTGAGCATCTAGAGACGAAGATGGACGACATCGGAGGCTTGAGGCCCAGACGAGCATGGGTGGCGCGGCCTGGCAGGGGGGCCGCACCACCTGTACTCGTTTGGCCCCTGGGCCTCGTCTCGTTGACTTCTTCTTCTTCAGGTGTTTCTCGTGATAAAATATTAACGCTCCAAAAATCCTAGGTCAATTTGAGTCCGACAAGGTCCCTGAAAATTAAAAATACGCAAAACAAGGTTTTCCTATCCTACAGAGTTATAACAAAAATAAGAGGGATCGATAGAAAATCCCCATAAAACATTACAAAACATGATTATAACAACTAATAACATTATAAAATGTAGGAATATGCATCAATAAACTACAAAGTTCATGCATGTATTTTACATGCATCAACATCCCCAAGCTTAACCCATGCTCGTCCTCGAGTATGAAGGTGATAAAATCAAAATAGAAATTTGGAGTTTATTTCTTCTATGAAAATAACAAGTAGTAATTCATATGATAGATGATTCACTCTTTAATGTACAGAAACAAGAAAATGAGATATAAAGTGGTACTTGTAATTCAACTCAATGATGTCCAACAATCAATAACATAGTGCAAAAATAAATAAAAATACTATGGACATTAAATATGCAAGTGCTTGTGCTTTGGAACTTTTTCTTTCTTTCTTTCTTTATTCTAATTCTTTGAATTAAACAACCACTTAAAGTAAGTAGGGGAGTATATGTGCCAAGATTTAAAGCTAAAGAGATTATGCAATTTTGAGGATTGTGCAACCCAAGTCAACGGTAGTGAAGAGCAAACATAGTTTACGTGATCAACACTTTACTAGTTGTAAGTCTTATACCCTGTTGTTAATAGTACCTCCACCTCATGGTACTAAACTCTAGAATTACCATAGATTTTCACCGTGTGCATATAGTTTCAACCAAGTGCTCGCAAAGGGGTACCTCCATGCCACCTGTACACAGTGCCTTCTAGATTTTTATCTTTTTTGAAAAGGCAATACATACCGGACGACAGGATAATAGACAAATGAACTCCTCTTAAATTACTCAATTATATAGTAAATTAAACTTGTTTAAGCTAATGAGGAAGTCCATGCTGAAACTTGTACCATGATTAGGCATGGTTTCGGTTAGCGGCCCAATGCTCTTCTCTAACAAATATACACACTCGAATCTTTAACATGACTAGTTTAATGCCCGTGCGTTGCTACGGGCCTGATCCAAATGCTCAGTCATAACAGAAGTTCGGATATCATTATCACAATAATGAAATTATGTCATTAGTATTAGGTAATTCTCATTTATAGTTTACACTTATGAAAACAATGTGTTAAAGCCTAAAATTAACAAAACTACCAATGTGAGCGTCAAGACACACCATATATTGTATAAATAGCAAATATACCCACGCGTTGCTACGGATTTTTTTTTTCATGACATGTCCCGTTCAACAGTTGCCGCGTACAATAACACCATAGTACACTAAAAAATAACCATAATAATTCATATAATAGATGAAAAGTGCATAAAGTTAAGGCATTAATAATCCAAATATATTTTGATTTAACATATAATTATTATTCATTCTTTCCTTTTGTTATCTTTTTGTTTGATCTCGTCTGCACAGAAAGTGTTGATTTCTACTCGCGTGTACATTTTTGCCTTCAACACCACGCTCAGCTCCATGGTTCGAATTGAGAAGGGCATCGGCATGGCGTAGTTTAAAGTTAGGTGTCATCACAATAGTGTCCACTGCTGCTGCCAGGGGAAAAGATGTCGAGGCCATGCTTGCCATTGAATATTTCAGCTCAACAAAACCAATGTCTGAATCTTTCATAGGATTGAAGAAACAACGTCCATCTGCTAACCTGACTGATTGATCAGCATGCCTCAAAGGCGACAGGGCACAAACCAATATGAATCATAGACATTTTAAAATCTGAAACTTATTTTGATCCTAATTGCTGCCAAGTAAGAAGATATACATATAATAATTATGATCTACAATGAACAAAAAAATTCACCTCCAAAATGAACCCACCATGAACAAACAAATTACCTCCAGGATCATGGAGAGCCAATGATAGTTGTTAGTATACAATGCAAGTTTATCATCTGTTTGGTAGTAGTCTGTGGACAAACCTAAGTGGCTAAATTTAGAGGAGCAGCGATGTGCACATAGCTAGCAATCTGCGGGAGAAGTGGAAAACACACACACAATGAGCACAAATACCCATGCGTTGCTACGGCCAAACAAATTATTATAACTTTATCATACCTACATACATAGAGAATAATTTTATATCTTATATTTGCACAAAACAAATCAAGAAGTAGGAGGTAAACAGCAACACATGAAAATCCACTCTGAACTGAATACCAGAAGTCCACAACCATCCAATTGCAAATGAACTTAATCTCGACCTTGAATATACTCACTTTCTTCCTTGTTTAAGCCATAGTCCAACAAGACCATTGTAGGCTTGTAGCAAGAGGCTTAAGTGAATCGTCAGCTCTGAACGTCTCGCATAGAAGAAAACATAAACTATTTTGTATTAATCAGAAAGTGTGAGATTGCTTGTGAAACTGAAGAAAAATGTATTTTAGTCCGGTACATAATTTTGATGGAGTTGACCTTCCCCTAATAACTGACCAACCTGCTATTTGGTTAATACAGTTTCCATGACATCGCTGCAGTTATGTGCAGATATTTTGGCTTGCAAAAGCAATTTTTGTTATGTTCAGTGGAAAGCAGGCAGTTCCATTCACCTTTTTTTTAGATCTGATTCAGATTAGATTAATGATACGCTTGTGGTTTGTAGATTTTTGACCATCGACTGTTTTTTTTTTGAAACGAGGCAAAAGATTTGCCATTTTCATTAATTAAGAAGAAGAGAGTTGGTCAGTTAATTTTAACGGGAAACCGACCGAAAACCGTACAAACACCCTCGCCGATGGTCATGGAACACGACCATCGCGAGGGCACACACAGCCATCCTGGCTACCAAACGCAAACTGCACACACACCGATGAAGACGAGGGTCGTCGTCGAGGTTGCTCACCGGTGTCATCGTCATCACTACTCCCCGAGCTAGCGACTCCGACTTCACCGAAGAGACGACCACCAAGGAAGACCTTGCTGTAGCGGCCTCGTGAAGTCCACGTCGATCCATGCCAAACAGATGGCCCTTCGCACTGAAGACTGGCAACTCCGATTTTGAAGACGAGTCCCGAAGAGGAGATGGGCATGACCCGCGCTGACAAAAGCCTTTGTAGCTGGACCGCCCCATGTAGGTTATCGTCGCCACACACCACATGGGCCGCAGCTCCGACTTCATAGAAGGGGAAGTCCAACAAGAAGACGAGTCAGACACGCCGGAAAGCCGACTAACAAGGTCATGCCGCAACCAAACCAACACTCGTCGCCGTCGTCGTTGTCGCGCAAGCCCCGACACGGAACTCCGCACCACCAATCCAACCACTGGTCCCTCTAGCTGATGCACAACTCCAAAGATGATGCCTCCAAGGAGGGAACGACGGAACCGCCGCCATCATCCGATCCACGGATCTAAGGTTTCCCCCGGAGGTAGCGGCAGGAGGTGGGAGCTTCACTTCGACAATGCCTTCAAGAAGGAGACGGCGCCAAAGACGTCGCCATCGTCGGCTCCGGCCACAACCGAGAGCAAGGTTTTCACCCAGATCATCTCCACGAGACCTCCAACCAGCAATATGCACATCAGACCAGCCACCTTCAGAGCCCTCGTCGTCGGCCAAGCTCGATCCAGGCCCGTCGGCCTAGCCAGGCACACAAACCAGATCTGGAGTCAACTTCCAAAACTGGCAGGAGCCTGCTCGCCTTGCAGCCATGGCACCCACAGCTGGCCGGAGCCACGCCGATAGTGGGACGTCGCAGGGCAGCACCCCACCAACCACCGGAGGCCCGACGGAAAAGAGGTCGCCCTGGCCGCCGCCCCGACGCTAATGCCAGATGGCCGCACACCACGGTGCCGCGGTGACGCACCACCACCACGCTGCCTGGGACCGCCGCGAGCCGTCGAAGAGAAGCTCCACCTTCACCTCCATGCTGCCTTGCCGAAGCCATAGCCGCCCGCATCGAGTGGAACGCCGTACTCAGCCTCGCGCCTCCGCGAAACTGCTGAGAAGATGTCCACCGACCGCCACTGCCGATCCGGGGCCGCTGCCCCGGCGTCCGAGCTCCGCCGCCAGATCAGTAGCCGGAGGCCCTCATCCACCTTCGGGGACAAGGCCTGCCGCCGCCACGGACACGGCCAGCGACAGCGGCGGCGAGGGGAGGCTGAGGAAGTCCCCTCCGGCGCTTGGGCTTGTTTCCCCCCGGGTCGCCCTGCGGGGACGACACGGGGGTCGGGATCTGGTGGGGGGAGGGCGAGGGCGAGGGGAGGTGGAGGAACGGCGGCGGGCGCGGTTGCTGGGTGGCCCCCAGACCATCGACTGTTGTAGCTAGGGCGCTAGGCTCATCCACGTTCTTCCCATGGCCTGTCAATTAAGTGCTTAGCAGCATGGACACAACAATGATTGAAAACAAGAGAGAGAAAATATCAGAGAAGAAACCATACTTGCTTCTACTGAAATAGAACGTAGTTCGGCGACCGTAGTGGCCCGTGGCGGTGACGCATCCATCCGTGTTCCCTGCGCACAGCTAGCCCACGGTGGCTGCCTCCTGCGCTCCGCTACCGGTACCGGGCGACGACGCGAGCTCTACTCCCTGCAGCGCGCTGGATAGATTGGGAACCTTCCTCCTGGTCGAGGCTACCCGGGGCTGCATAGGATCTCGCCTCCTTCCGCTTCGTGCCCACCTATTCCAGCAAGGATGACCACGCGAGACAGACCGAAATTCAGGAGAATGCATGTGACAAAGCCGGCCGCCCGGCGCCGGAGCAAGGGTAGGCGGCGGAATTCGAACTCACGTTGGAGGACGGCAGGCCGCGCGCGGAGCAAGCGACCGGCGGACATCGCTGCAGTTATGTGCAGATATTTTGGCTTGCAAAAGTTTTTGTTATGGCGGACATGGATTCAATTTCAATCATTCAACTTTTCCTTGGTCGCAGATTTGCATCGTACCATCTCCCGGTTGAGCTTGTGGTCGAACGATGACATCTTCTCCAACGAGCAGTCTGTGTCGGCGGTCGACCACTAAAAATTTCCCGAGGCACTCCGCGAGACTACAGAGAGAGGGAATGTCAGGAAGCTGGCCGGACTCCGCGGCGGCATGCTCGGTGCTCTGCTTGGAAGCCTCGCGCAGGCGCCTTGCGCGAGTGTGCTTGCCGGCTCCTCCGCACCGTACGCTGAGCTCCATGTCAACCCAGAACGTCATCCATCTCCCCTCCTGACCTCTGCTCGTTTCTGTCCCCAAAATCCTTTTAGGTCTACCTCGAATCGAACGGATTTGATGTTGGATTGCAGGAATCGAGGGAGATGGGATGGAGGTGAGAGGCTGCTGCCCCGACGCCCCGATAGCTCTCAATTCGGCCTGTGTCCTGCACCTGTCCTGTCGAGCAGGAGCGGAGGTAGGGGATCGATCTGTTGCGCAGGTGCGGAGGCGGAGGAGGGAGAGGTGGGGGTGCGGTCTTGCGGAGGACGGCCGATTTTTTTGACGTACGAAAAAAGACCACTGGTTTGTTGACCTACCACGGTTTTCTGACCATCGCGTCCTCAAGCCGTATTATTAGTTTAGATAACTCCCACTCATTTCACACTGGAAAGATGCATAATCCAAGGTGTATGACAACATAATTAAAGTTTAAAGTCTTGTTCCATCATAGCATGATTTAACTTAACCCCAACTAATAAAATGACAAACATGCAACTTACATAAATGAACTCCACCATAGACTGCTACTTTCCCATGAGCTTCGAATTGCACAATAAAAGGAACATGATTTTGAATGTAAAGACATGGCACATATACTATACTTGGAATATCTTTTTTGCTATGTAGGTAGGTATGGTGCAGATTTTGCGGAGAAGTATGTCTCAAGGTATTTGGATATACAAGTCTTTGCTTGCTTTTTCTTTTCTTGGCCATTAGAAATGTATAAAAGACACAAGCATGCATAATGTCCATAATGCTACACATTTATTAATGAACTAAGTAACTCAAAGTTAACATAAATGTGCAAAGAACAAATAGCACTCAATACGGCACTAGCAAATTACTATTCAATCAAAGCATATGAAGCATAGAACATAAACATTACTTGTATTGCTACCTCCTTTTCTTCCCAAAATCCTCTCTCAACTCGTACAATAGCTTTATCATCAATATAAAGTAAACCTACAGGTGGTGGTCTATTTATTCAAAACAAAATATGAAAAAAAACTAGATGCAGACGCTTTAAGTTTATGCAACGGTAAAGTGATGCTCAAAAAACAAGGCAAGAATAGTATGCAAACCGAGGAGTTGGTAGGTCCATGGGGTTGCCATGGGGTATCCCCAAGATTATGATGTTATCCATTACTTATATGACTCCGTGCTTGATGATTATTCCTTTCCTGTGAAAAAACTTCACCACAAAACTATTTCCCACCTCCTTTCTAGAGTGGCTGATATTAGAGGGCACAAAGATAATATAAGTGCCACAAAGAAAACCCCAAATAAAATTTAGTTCAAGGTGTCCAGAAAGTGTATTAAGTTCTCAACATTCACTAAATATCCAAAGACTCAAAAAGAATCATCTTGAGACTCAAACAAACGCTCAAAACAACAAAAGACAAAATCTATCAATAAAAAAAGCACCAGTTTGGCGAATTTTTCCGCCCCTCTTTAACAGGTCACAAATTTTTGTTATATTTTTATTCAGGTATATGATTAAAATTTAAAATTTATGTAAGTAGAACAGATCCATAGGAGTTACAGAACAAATATGAAAACTCATGCACTAAAAAGTACTGCACAGATTTCAGCATCTCCAAATAAGTATTGCAATCTTGTAACATCCAAGATGGATAAAACTTGGTACTTTATTTTTTGCTACAGTAGACACACTAAAAAAACTCCCTTGATACAGCAAGGACTCAAAAAGAAGACTCAAATAAAATTACTCTCATCCAAGAGCAATGAAAAAAAAATTGAAAAAAAAATACAACCGGGTTGCCTCCCGTAAAGCGCTTTCTTTAGAGCGATATAGCTAGGATTTTTACCTTATTGCTTCAATATGGGAAAGTGTCATGAGGGCACTTGTACTTCCGAACATTCACCTTGTTCCTTGGAAAGAGCTCCATACACTTCTTATGTGGGAATTGTGATTTCACATTCCCTTATTTGGAGTCAATAACTGCACCCGTAGTTCTCAAGAAAGGTCTACCAAGGATTATAGGACTTGAGGTATTCATCCTCATGTCCATAATGATAAAATCAATAGGTATAAAAGTCATATAGAGTTCAATCATAACATAAAATATTCTACCTAAGGCATTCTTGGTATAATCATCAACAAGTAATAGATCAATATCACACTTTTCTAGTTTTTTATCAAGATCAAATAAATCATATAGTTCTTTGGAGAGGATGTTTACGCTTGATCCCAAGTCTAAGATAGCATGGTGTGACTCTTCTCCTACATCAATAAGTTTTTTGGGATCCATACATCCCCAAGCTTAGGTGGTACCATAGCCTGATTGTTATAGCGTTGTATCTTTTCCTTTATGACATGATTGGATATATAGGATCCAAAACCGGTTTGCTGAACATTAAAAGAAGGATCATTAGCAAAACTTTGTAATATATTGATAAGTTCATTCAAACTACATTTTTCAAGATCAAGTAGAGGTTCTTTAATATTATCGGGGAGCATTTTTTACTTCTTCTACTTCTTTTTCTTCCACCACCATAATAGATTCTTTTCTTTCTTCTTCCATTTTATTTTCCTTTTCTTCCACATTATTCTCTTTCTCTTCCACATTCATTGATTCGAATTGTACCAAGAGTTATTCAAGAAGGTCAACATAATTTAACAATTCATTATAAGTTCCTTCAAATGTTGAAGGTGGAATTTCAGAAATAGTAATAGAATTCATGCCTACCATATGAGAAGAATGGGGTTTTCCTGCTGACATACCTAAAAGAGTTGCTTGATTATCGGCCAATTTAGAGAGAGCTTTATCTAAACCATCTGATTGAAGTTGTAAACTTTGAATATCTGAGCTTATTGAAGAAATTGATTTGTTTAGTTCTTCTATCATTGAAGCATGATTAGCAACTTGTTCGGAAAGGTTCTTATTTAATTCTTGTTGCTTTTCCGCATTCTCATTAGATGGTTGAGTGATTGCAAGTTTCCACTTTTTTTGAGTATCATAAGTATTTGGATAGGGAACAAAAGGTCGGTTCCCATAGTTATTTGCATAAGGGGCCCTAGCATGTGAGTTGTTGAAATTATTGTATCCATTATTTCCGAAGTTTCTAACATAATTGATGTCTATTTTTTCAGAATTATTTTCAACAAGATCTTGTAATGGAACATTATCAACATTTTTTTAGAGATATATGAATAGATAGCATCAACTTTAGCAGTCAAGGAATCTACTTCCTCGATAGAGTTGATTTTCCTACTTGAGGATGGCGCTCTCTCCGTGTGCCATTGGCTGAAATTTTGCAGCATGTTTTCAAGAATAGCTTTAGCTTCATTAACAGTTTTAGTCATAAAAACTCCCCCCGCAGCGGAATCTAGCATAATCCTAGACATATAGTTGAGACCATTATAGAAAGAATGTAAAACCGTCCACTCATTCACTCCATGTGATGGGCAAGTGCGTAGCATGATTTTAAGTCTCTCCCAAGCGGTTGCTACATGTTCGTTATCATTTTGCTTAAAAGAAAGTATGTTATTTCTATTGTGCAAAATTTTAACCGAAGGATAGTATTTCTTGATGAAAGCTTCTTTAAGATTATCCCATGAATTAATGCTACCATTAGGTAATGAAAGTAACCAATCTTTAGCTTTTCTTCTTAGAGAGAATGGGAATAATTTTAGCTTGACAATATCATTTTCAACATTCTTAAACTTTTGCATATCTCAAATCTCGCAAAAATCATGCAAATGCATAGAACCATCCTCACTATCACTACACCCAAAATGATCTTTAGCAATTAAATTTAGTAGCCCAGGACTTACTTCAAATGAATCGGCCTTAATTTCAGGTGATGTGATAGGACTAGCAATGAATTGTGCATTAGGCGCATTAGTAAAGTCGCACAACTTGGTTGTTTGATCTCCCATAATTTTTTCAGTAGAAGTACTACACTAATTTTTTTGGATTTTATGAATGTATGCAAAAACAACAAGAAAAAGAGAATTGCGTCGCAAATCGAAAAGAGCGAGAAGACTCGTAGTGGTGTTACCTCTCCAAGCTTAGGTGATTGCTCGGCGCGTGAAGAAGATCTTGCATTGGAGAATGGCCTTCACTTGATGAAGCTAGCAGTTGTGAATGCTTTCCTCTGTTCCCCGGAAATGGCTCCAGAAAATAGTCTTGATGATACTAAGCAAAGGTGCCAACTCGTCGGGACTCCAAGTGCAGAGTATTGTAGCAAGAGTAAATTTTCCCCATGAGGAAACTCGGGGTTTAATATTGAACTCTCGGGGAACGGTTGAAAAATCTCCGCTCGTCCTTCTTCAAGCAACCTGCAAAACAATCTCCTCGTCTTGTGTCCCCAACTCCACCGAGTGGTTGTCCAGCACAAGGTGTAAAAGTAAGTAAAATTAAATTTGATAACAAATGCAATAAAGTAAATAACAATGCAATAAAGTAAATATGATGCGGTAATGGTGTTTTGGGGTTTTGGTTGTGTGTGCAAGAAAGTAAATATGTTTTTGTATTTTCGAAATAAAGTGGTGCTGAAAATAAAAGAGTGTGTAAATGCGTCGGAAAGGTGTTTCTTATGGTTAAAATTGGACCGGGGTTCATGGGATCACTTGCCTAGTCTCTCGCAAAGTTGTGGTGGCAATAAGCGCAAAGCAGATGACCGGGACGTTGACACAATTTTTATTATGTTAACTTTATAATATTCATATAGGCATCATGTCCTAATTTAAAGATGTTGCAACACCTCTTACTTATACTCCACTAGAAAGGCATAAACCTCTAGCAATCTAGTTTTAAGAATTAATAGAGTATAGCCTTAGCTACTATGACATGATGTTGAATAACAAATATGTTACCTCTTGGACATATTACGATAGAAACTATGTCTATGAATATCGCTCAGGATTCCAAGCTGTCACCTAGAAAATATAACACATGCATTCTTTTTATCCCTAGTGAGGTAACCGTGGAAGAAGGTAAAATACCCTAGCAGATCATGAACACTGTCTCTATTAAGTCACTAGTACCTAGTTACTCCATCTAATATGCACCATCCCCTCTCGCGCTCTCGTATACATTTGGATTAGAACAAGTAATAAAGAGCGGGGTAATAATATGCATTTACTCATACATCAAGAACATAATAACATATCACATATCATCAATCATCCAATAATATAAAGATCCACCACATAGGTATTACATAATATGTATCAGAATCATGTTGGACAGCTCATATGATGTCTAAACATTGAAGTATAAGTGAGAAATAGGACAAGCTACTGCCACAAACCCATAGTCCTGAGGTGTACTACTCCCTCTTGATGGCGGTGATGATGGTGTTGATGTCGAAGAGGGTGGAGAAGCTTCCGGGGGCCACTCCGGCAGTGTTTCCCCCTCCAATCTTCACTAGAACAGCCTCTGTTTCTGTGTATCATGTTTCTCCGCCGCTCCTTATCGCGATCGTCCAGGGGGAATATCTATAGGCATTTTAGGTCAAGCTGAGCATCTGGAGACAAAGATGGATGACATCGGAGGCTCGAGGCCCCAACGAGCATGGGTAGTGCGGCCTGGTAGGGGGCCCATGCCACCTGTACTCATTTGGCCCCTGGGCCTCATCTCGTTGACCTCTTATTCTTCTTCAGGTGTTTCTCACAAAAAAACATTAACACTCCAAAAATCCCAGGTCAATTTAAGTCCGAGAAGGTCCCTGAAACTTTAAAATACGCAAAACAGGGTTTTTCTGTCATGCTGAGTTATAAACAAAATAAGGGGGATTGATGGAAATCCCCATAAAACATTATAAAACATGATTATAACAACTAATAACATTATAATATGTAGGAATATGCATCAATAAACTAAAATTTCATGCATGTATTTTTCATGCATTAGGCGCCACTGTGGAGTCTTCTTTGACTTTGCCCGTCTCGGGGCAAGCTTTTCGGGTGAAAGCTTAGACCCAGCTAGGTCGGGCGACGGGCGTCACGTTAGTGTCGCTTTTCTTTCTTTGGGATGTCGCCTTGAAGATTTTGCAATCTTCCATGCCGCCTGGTGGGCTGGATGCACAAGGCATTGCGGCCGACTAGCGGCAATGTGTGGTTCTTCATGCTGGCTTGCGCAACAATGACGATGCTGATGAGTGATGTTTTGGTCGCGGCAATGACTTTGGTAGTCGGCACTTGTTCCGACGTCCGAAGGCCTTTCTATTGGTCTTCCCCTGCTGTAAAGTCAGAGCTGCGGTTGCGGTTGGACCTGTGGCGACGATGCCCTGTGGTGGGCGGTCCAGTCATGATGGTTTTCTTCGACGTGAGTGTTGCATTTCTCCTCTTCAGAATTCATCATCAAAATCAGAGCTGCTAGTCTCCTGTGCGAAGAGTCATCTGTTTGGCTTAGGCCGGCGCATGCTTCATGAGGTCTTTGCAACGAGGTCTTCCTTGGTGGTCGTCTTTGGTGAGAGTCTCTGGATCGTGGGAGAGTGATGACGATGACGCCGACCGGCAACCTCGACGATGACTCTTGTTTGTAGTGGTGTGTGTCACTAGTATAAATCGGGCCTATTAAGGCCTCCCGTCGCACACGGCAAGGCCCTTTCGTGTGCAAAGGGAACGTTTGCCTACGGCAAAATATTTTGACCATTGGCCCATAGCCCAGGCGGGAACCACCGCGGGATCATCACAAACGGGAATAGAACATAAACCGATGGCCCAACATAAAGCACACGGTTATCTAGAAGGAGGCGTGTGCAAAATCGCACACGGTCTTTTTTTCTTAACTGTGTGAAGTTATCCGCGATATTTCATTTTTCTTTGATTGTTTCGTTTTGTGAGCCATCTGCGACGCATACGAAATAACTAAGCGTGTGCGAAGACTTTTCTACAGGCTGCCATTTGGTATGCCATCGACATGTGGCCTGCCGGCCGCTACACTTAAATCCCAGCGCTTCTATAGCTAAAGCTCCTCTATACTACTGTATCTGCATCTAGATGGCTCGCACCAAGAAGACTGCTCGCCTCTCTTGCGTGTGGCAAGGCCCGCCGCCACAATGCCTCTGAGTTGAGCCGGCATCTTTGGTGGAGGAGGAGGAGCAGTCCCTTCCACCGCCGGAAGAGGTGGAAGTAGTCTCCTTTCCCTCTTTCTTTGTTTGATTCTCCTCGGACAACAACTCCGAAAGGAACTTGGAGGACGACGAGGATGCGCCGATAGAGACAATGGAGGATTCTCCGCATCTGGAATGGTGGGAGGAGGAGGAGTCCAAGGCCGAGGAGGAGGAGGAGGACGAGATGCTCGAGAAGCAGGAGGCGCTGCTAGAGTCCTTCGCAACTGCACGCAAGAAAGAAAGAACTCGGGCGGCCGAGGCGTAGGCCGTCTGTGCAAAGTACTCTCAGCACGGACCTGGCCGCGTACCAGCCTACTCAGAATTTCCCATCGGAAGATTCGCCGAGGTTGTGCGCATTTGGAAGACCACTGCAGAGAGGTGCAAGGCCTTTGGGGTGACACATCATGCTCCACGAATGGTGAAGGCGCCACCGCCGCAGCCGCCGCCACCATCGTCGTCTCCTCAGAGGAGGAGGAGTGATGTTCTGAGAATAGCTTTAATTAGCTAGTAATATATAGCTAGTTGTTTATGTAAATGTACAAGCGTGATTTTCTATAATGCGCTATATATTTGTATGTAAGAGTGCAGTCTTTTGTAAGGTGCAATATATTTGTATGTAAGAGCGCAATATTATGAAATGTTCTTCAAGTTGCGCAATGGTATGGAGAATAATTTCAATAATTTCCATAGAGCAACCTAAACAGAGAGAAACGATTTTATACTTAAAAACCGTGCACGATACGATCTGTCGGAAACGAGTTTAGGCTAGCTGAATATGGGAGATGTGTCCAGTCACACGCGAGTTCCATGCAAAGCACCGTGTGTGAAATTCCCAACGCACTCGGGTGTATACGTGAAAAACGTCATTGAATGAAGTTATCACACACACTTTTCTTATGGATAATCGTTTCCGGCTATGGCCCATTATTGTACCAACAAGTGTAACCCTACAATCCACACAATATATATATTTACACAAGCAGTGTGACCACTCTACCCGACAGCCGCCTCCACCTATTTGGTCGATTGGAGCCAAGAGCTAAAAGCTAGCTAGCTCTTGGAGATCTTTCGCGCTGCACCACTAATGACCTCACCGGCGGCAACTCCATCGGTCATCCATAGGAGTCCTCCTCCTCCACAGCGGTTGCCTTCCCAAAGGTAAAATTTGCTAAATCTTTATTAGATCTATGTGTTACATATATTTAGATGGCTCCTATTTTGATGGCTCGCAGTTGTGTTCTTGATTATCTCGCATTTTGTTCTCAACCATGTCGATTTTCTATAGTTTACTCTCATATCCCAATATGTATGACTGGATCTATGTGTTACTTTACTATAGTGCAGTTGTGTTCTTGATTAGCTGGCATTTCTATTCTGAACCGCGTCGATTCCCTATAGCTTACTCTCATACTCTCATATTTTAGTGTGTATGACGGTTCTCTGCTCTCTAAAGTACTAGATCTAAGTGCTATAATAGTCTACCTTAGCCCGTGTTTACTTATATCCAGATTTGTTTCATTTATTACAGTAGATCTATGTGTTTCATATTCTACATTTGGTCCAATTTACATATGAGAATCAATATATATTTTTCCTAGGTTTACAATGCAATTTTCTTTTAATAGGCATATTTTGGTGGCACTGCATAAGAAGGAATGGTTACCGATCTTGACTATACGTAACCAAGATTGAAGGCCTGCAAGGTTTTCTACATGTTAGAATTTGCACCAGCCAATTGTTTACAAGGTAGTCCTCGCATCTTCATGCCCATGAACTTCACGACCCCGAGCTGCAGGGATGTATTTTGCTTGTCTGTATCTCGGTGTAGCTGATCATCTCCTCGCAGTAGCATTTTGGGGTAAGACATACCAGCAATGATTTGTCTTGCATTTATTTATTTTATCTTCTATTTGCTTATATATTCTCACATGTGCAGTATTTCCTTCGAATGGAGAGAAGAATTGCCCTTCTCTTGAGAAGCTTAACCAGTGCTGTGACTATGAGGAGTTCGTGTTAAAATGATATTCAACAAGGGCTATGCCAGGGTCTTGGGAAGATTGTGATAGATAGGCACCTATGTGATCCTTTCATGAAGACAAAGACGTAACCAAAAAATTGTCTACTTTATACATGTTCTTCCTTTGCATAGCTAGCAAAGAATGCATGAAGAAATGGAACTATATGTACAGGTTTATAAAATATGCAATCAAATAATATTAATAGCAGACTATTGTTGCTTGCTGGTTCAACTTGAGATACATCTGCTAGCACAGACGCGTGAATTGCTTCCAACCAACAAACCTGTAGTTTAAAAGAAACATATGCGAAATGAACTCAACATAGACGACAAAGCTATCATAATCGTGGGCGATGAGTCCAACCTAAATACGACCTTGGTAACAATCTTGCCTGCGCACACATTTTTGGATCGTAAATCTTCAGCGAATTTTTCTCTTTGCACACAGTTTGAAAAAACCGTTTGCGAAAAGGCACCCCATTGCACATCCCTGCAGAGCGATGGTTTTGTCAACCGTGTGCGACAGGCCGATTCAACCGTGTATGAAGGCTTGATCTGTACTAGTGTGTGCAGTTTGTGTTTGGTAGCCAGGGTAACTGTATGCCCTTGCAACAGTTGTGTTCCATAACGGTCGTCGAGGATGTTTGTGTAGGTTTTTAGCTGGGTTTCTATTAATTAAACGGCCTACTATCTTCTTCATAATTAATGAAAATGATAATTCTTTTGCCCGTTTGAAAAAATATTCTGTGTGACAATGATTTTTTAATGGAAACAAATCCTACAAAGAGGTAGGAGCAGACTATGTGAGTATTCAGTAATGGACCAGACTACCAGGCGGCGGCGCATATTTGAGTCACCGTGCAGCGGCTCCTACATGCATGCAATTAAATAATCTCTCACACATGTATGTAATTAATTAGTCTCTTATACATATATGCATGTATTTAGTTAGTCCACATGCAAGTGATTAGAGCCCATGTGTAGCCATCTCGTCCATTCTTTCCTGATGGATGCAAATAGGTGATGTCATCCAAGATTCTCTAATTTATCAAAATTTAAAATGTTTTATCACACAAATTATATATCTGATTGATATTCCATTTTCACTATTGGCTTAGTCACGAAGAGATATTTGAAACTAAATCTCATGTTGGTATGTTTTGATAACTTTTATTTTTCATCAGTAATTACCAGATTAGTATCGCATACTTACCAGATTATCATTACTTAGCTGCCAGATTAAAAAAGCAACTTGGTTGTTGATCTTTGCCAGATTATTATCACATTTTTGCGGGATTATGCACTAGTTAGTTCTAAGTAGTTGACATTTTGTTATCCAGTGCCAGATTATTCTCTACTTAGTTGCAAAACTAAAGAACTTGTCGTTAGATTTATATACGTCTTTCTATATCGACAAAATATACATGATATCATTTTTGTTAAATGCTATAATATCAATGTTGGACACATTTTAAGGCAACCTCTAAGTTATGTAGATCATTTTGATGTCCAAAAAATAATGTAGAACATCACCTATAACTATGCACAATTATCATGGTAACTATTTGGTACTAAACGGGCAACTGTGTTAATGTAATCTGGCAACTAATGCGGCAAAAAAAGTTGGTCAAAATATAACAACATAGGATCTAGTTTTGAAGCCCTCATCGAGACGAACTCGGCGATGAAAACTGATCACTAATCAAATTAATGGTTTAGGAGATAAATCATTTTAAATTTTCAAATGTAGCAATTAATGTGATAATGTCATCAGATTCCTTAATGTATGCATGTATTCTCTCCTATAGGGGAATGCTACCAGACAATCCGCCACAACTAGCTTTGCATGCGGCGCCTCCTTGTATCTTCTTAAGTAATATATTATATGCATATGGTAACCGTATGAACAAATAGTTAACTCAACGGTTCAGGTCATCAGTGTATGGTTAGGGGAGTTTTAAAAGATTGATATGTGTACTATTGTTTGGCGGCACCGAGTACACGTACTAGGAAGCTGTTCATCCCCGGTAAATCACCGTTAGGATGACATAGCTGAGGAAGAGGAAATGCTTGCTATCGGTTCTACTCCACCTTGTTTTCTTGGGTACTAAAATTGTTTAACTGATAAAGTGTAAGAACAAACCAATAATCCACATGGTTCCAACGAGTTACAACTTATAATGTGCTGTAGTGCAAGAAGTGGATACATGGTGAGGTGAGGATTAAGGAAGTCGAATGTGAAGGAGATATGCCCTAGAGGCAAATAATAAAGTGTGTTTTTATTATCATATCTTATTTGTTCATAATATATTATATGTCATGCTACAACTATATTAAGCGAAAACATTAGTACACATGTGGCATATAACAAACAGGTCTCTAGTAGCCTCTATTCAACTAGCTCATTGGTCAACTGATGATCAAGGTCTTGCCCGTGGATGATACTTTGCTCATCTTGCCCGCAGTTAAGGATGAAATTTTTCTGCTCAAAGAAACCTTGATTAAATTCTCTAAGTAAACGGGTCTCAAAATAAACTTTAGTAAGTCCCAAATGCTGCCTATGAATGTCTATGAGGAGGTGATAAACAATCTTGCCAATGAGTTTGGATGTCAAGTTGGTCAGATGCCTTTCACTTACTTAGGTCTCCCCTTAGGTACGACAAGACCAACGATTGCAGAATTATCACCTTTGGTGTGTAGGCTGGAAAGAAAGCTGTCAGCAAGCTCTAGTTTTCTCTCACAAGGAGCTAGATTGCAATTGATTACTTCAGCTCTTGCCTCAATGCCTCTTCATTTTCTTTGTACATTGCATCTCCCTCCTGGTCTTACCAAGCAATTTGACAGAATTTTATGGCAGTGTCTTTGGAGAGACAAGTTAGATGAGCCAAAACAATCCCTTGCTGCATGGGATCTGGTATGCTTGGCTAAGAAAAATGGAGGATTGGGTATAGTCAACTTTCAAAAGAAAAATGTTGCTCTCCTCATTAAGTTTTTGGATAAATTCTATAATCACTTGGATATTCCTTGGGTAAATTTAGTGTGGCATGCTCACTACTCAGACAAGATTCCTCATGTGCAAAATTTATGTGGAAGTTATTGGTGGAGAGATGTGATGAAGCAGGAGGACAATTTTCGAGGTGTAGCATCTGTTAAACATGGAAGAGGGGATACTTTTCTTTTCTGGTCTAACAATTAGAACTTGAATGACAACTCCATGCCTTTGAAGCTGAGATTTCCGAGAATTTTTTTGTTTGCCTTGGAGGAGAATTCGTCAGCGGCTGAAGTCTACTCAGTTTAGGATATTACTGAGCTCTTTTACATACCCCTTTCTGTGCAAGCTTTTCAAGAACTAGGGGAACTGCAAAGGATTCTGCATGACAATCTTCTGAGTGATCAATTGGACATCTGGTCCTATGCGTGGGGTGAGAAATATATGTCTTCTAAATTTTATCAGTACATTCATCGCCATATTTAGGTTCCCCCGGTGTATAACTAGCTTTGGAAGTCATATGTGTTCTGAAGATGAAGGTCTTTGCTTGGCTTGTTCTTCATGACCGTGTTAACACTCATGATATGATTCAGAGATGGCATTGGAAAGTCACAGATGATATTCGCTGTGAACTGTGTCCAGGCAGAAATTATGAAGACGGAGCTCATTTATTTTTTGAGTGTACGTTTAGTGCCTGAATTTGGAATTATTAGCAAATTGATTGGCCTATTAGTGATGATCTTCAAACATTGGTTGCCGAAGCGAGGAGAAGTTTCAATAAACCTTTCTTTATGGAGGTGCTAATCACTGCCTGTTGGAATATCTGGCTGATTCATAATGGGAAGATCTTTAGGCAGGAGAGGCCAATGTTCGCAAAATGGAAGGAAAAGTTTATTCATGATATCTCTCTCCTCCAGTATAAGATTAAAGATAAATATAGAGAGGACCTTCTGCTCTGGATTAAGTTCCTTCCATAGTTGGATGGGTGTGTTACTTGTACATAAGTTTTGTATGTAATCTGTAATTTTTCTTGCTCCTTCTTTTGTAAATACTTTTAAGTTTAAATAAAATGCTATCGGGCTCCTTTTGCCTCACAGTCCCAGGTTAAAAAAAAAGGATGATCAAGGTTTTCTGATCATGGGTATTGATATCAATTGACAATGAGGTTGTGTATGAACATAATGGACACACACCCAACATTAGTATTGCGATGAGATCAGTCACATAGTTCAAATATTGCAATTAACTAAGAAACAAAGTAACCTAATCCTTAAACTGTGAGGTCACATCTAATCACTATGTCCGACAGATACTTTGATTGCATCAACCGTCACTTCTGTGATAGGGTGACTGAAAAGGTATCTTCAGGTAGGTGTGGGTTGGGGCATGCGCATTAAGAGCAGGATTTGTCCATCCGTGTGACGGATTGATACTATGGGCCCACTCGGTGATAGTTGCATCTACAAAGCTTGTAAGCGTGTGACTAGATCATGAGGATATAGTGTCATGAGAACGAGTAAATAGATTTATCAGTAACGATATTGAACACGATATAGAAATATCATTGATCGAATCTCGAACAGACCTAGTATCACGAGAAAAAGGGAGTGGGATATAATGTTTGCGGATCAATGATGATTAATCGTGGAATGCACAGGGGTAAGCATGGCTTTACAGAGTCCACTGTTGATCATTGATCGGGGAGATGTCTCGATCATGTCTAGAGCATTTCCCGACCCGTAGGGTGGCATGCTTAAGGGTATACGACGGTTAGGGAATGATACATGATTATCGAAAATAAGAAGGAGTTAATCAGAAATGTTCCAGATTATACCACAAAGATTCCGGGTGATATCGGAAATGTTCCCATGAGAGAGAAATGCCAAGAAGTTGTTAATTAATGTGTTTAGTATTTAATTAATGTAATTAAATACCAAAAGGAAATTACTTAATAATTAAAAAATTAAAGAAAAAGGCTAACCCCTAATGGGCCACCATGCGGCATCCCATTAGGGGAGCGATGGCCAACGCTTGCCTTGGGGCTCCCTAGGGTTTCCCCTAGGGGCCGGCGGCCAAGGTGGTCCCTCCCTGGGGGAGGGCCATCTAGTGGAGGTGCTACCTACGCCCTTCACCTATATAAAGGCACCCCTAGCCCCCTTGGCTCATTCATCCATCTCTCCTCTCCTTTCTGGCTTGGCTCCCTCGTTTGGAGTTGTGCCTGCAAGCTATAGGTAACTCCACCCTACGGATATTGTGGCGCTGCTGGATTTCCGGTCTGAGCCCTTCTTCTTTAGCTTCTTTGCTAGACCGGAGCCCAGAGGACATCTACACACCTTACGTGTGTAGAACTGCAGAGGTGCTACCATTTGTGGCACTTGTCTTTATCGACCTGTTCGACTACATGACCTTGAGGTCTGCTTCGGTTGTCTCCATCGACAATGTTCGTGCGGGAACGTCTTTCCCCTTTTGGTCTTCAAAGGTATGAACACCATCGCTACTCCATTGCCTTACAACATAGAATAGATCATGGGATAGCATCGTAGGAATTTTTTTTGTTTTCAGCTACGACCCCAACAGTGGTATCAGAGCCGATCTATGCATAGTTGTGTTGTTATGGTTAGAACACATCGAGGATGTGGGCGTTGATTTTCTTATTGTCACCCCTTTATTTACATATGTTCATATCTGCAGCATTGTTGGATTGCAAGCGGCCCGCGACTAACCTTACGCGTAACCCTATGAAAGACTGGTTCCACGACTGGCATATGGCTCGTACTGTATATGTGGCTTGGAGGGTGTCAATTTCTCCTCTTTAGCGGAATGATTTTTGCATTGGAGGCCCCTTAGCGGGGGTTAAAGAAACAATTAGCGAATCACCATGGTGGTTGCATGCTCATAGTTAAAGAAGCGTTTCTTTCTAACAAAGCCCTAGCAGCCGCGTAAAACTTGCAAAAGATAAAGTAGAAGGGTCTAACTTAATTTTAAAAAGGGTAAGATAATCTTAATATTGCTTATATTAATGATATACGTGACGGTAGCATTTTTAAGATGATCCCTCTAATTAATTCCAATAAACATGTTCCCCCTTAGTGTGCAACACCAAGAAAGCTCTTCAATATGAAGTCGGCCATGATGATCGGGCCGGGGGCTAGACATATGTACGTATGCATACAGTGCGGGTACAAGCCATGTATGTACCAAGCAAAACACTAAGGTTGTGTTGGCGAGCCTAGCATGTGTAGACTTGGCCTCGGAATATAAGTGACAGTTAAGAACGAGTCGCATGTGGATGTGATTGAAAGGAAAAAGGTCTACCTTTGAAGCTATATCATAGGCCATGACGATGGGGGGTGGTGTAGTGAATTAGGATCGTGTAATCACTAAACAAACTTTGAGGGATGTTAGTTTAAGTGGTAGTTCATTTAGTTACAATTTAATTTGATTAATAAACAATTGAAATCATATTATGAACAAGCGTCTAAGTGTATTTGCAAATCAATTTGTAGATGTCTCGCTTCACCTTCAACCTAGGCGCATTCCTTGAGAAAGAAAAAAATTAAGACCGATGGTTCAAACTTCACCACCTGGTTCCACACTTTGAGGATGCTCCTCGCACCCCATAAGATGGCATATGTTCTTGATCCCACGGTGGGCAATGCCCTTGCCAGTGATGCCTCCTCCGATGAGAAGAATGTCTACCATACTAAGGTGGATGATTCCTCCTTGGTTCGGAGTGGCATGCTATATGCCATGGATCCTGATCTGCAAAAGCGCTTTGAGAAGATGAGTGCATTTGAGATAATCACTGATCTCAAGGAAGTTTTTGCCCCTCGGTCTAGGGCGGAGAGGTACGAAGCTTTCGAGCTTTTCTTCTCCTCCAAAATGGAAGAGCATAGCAGCGTGAGCGAGCACATGGTCAAGATGTATGGCTATGTTCAACACCTGAACACCCTGAAATGCCAAATTCTGAACAACCTTGCGATTGGTAGGGTGCTGCAGTCGCTGCCCCTAGCTATAAATGATTTGTCTTGAACTACAACATGAAAGGAATGTCTAAGTCCTTGTCTGAGTTGTTTGCTATGCTCAAGACTGCTAAGGTGGAGATAAAGAAGGAGCACACCGTGTTGATGGTCAACAAGACTACGAATTTCAAGAAATCTAGTAGGAAGACAAAGGGCTAGAAGGGTAAGCCCCAGAAGGGTGGCAAGCGTGTTGCCACCCCTCTGAAGGCACCCAAGGCAAAGCTCAGTGTTACATGCTTCTACTGCAAGGAGGAAGGTCACTGGAAGTGCAACTGCCCCAAGTACCTAGAGGACAAGAAGGCCGGCAAGATTGCGGTGAAAGACAAAGGTATATGTGATATACATGTAATTGATATTTATCTTACAGGTGCCTGTAGTAACACGTGTGTATTTGATACCGGTTCTGTTGCTCACAACTGTAACTCTCAGCAGGATCATACGTCTCCAATGTATATATAATTTTTGATGCTCCATGCGTATTTACACACCATTTCTTTGTGTTTTGTTACACTTCGTGGCATTTTTATGCATTTTCCGGAACTAACCTACTAACGAGATGCCACAGTGCCAGTTCCCTATTTTCTGCTATTTTTGTATTTCAGAAAAGCTACACAGGAAATATTCTTGGAATTGGACGAAACAAAAGCCAAACCTGCTATTTTTCTCGAAGGGTCACAAAGTCCGAAGATGAGACAGAGGGGGCCAGAGGCCAGGCTCACCCTAGGGTGGCGCTGCCTACCCCTGGCCTATGCCACCAGGGGGTGAGACCAGCTGGTCCACCTCCTGATGTTGCCCTTCCCCCTATATATTCCCTTCGACAGGAAAAACCTAAAGGATGGATCGCTTTTCCTCGAAACATACTGCAAGCCGCCGCCGTCATTGACGCGAGATCAGGAGGATCTAGGAGCTCTTCTCGGCACCCTGCCGGAGAGGGGAATCCCTGCTGGAGGCCTTCTCCACCACCATGGTCGCCTCCGGAGTGATGTGTGAGTAGTCTACCTTGGACAACAGGTCCATAGCAGTAGCTAGATGGTCGTCTCCTCCACCATGTGCTTCATGTTTAGATCTTGTGAGCTGCCCTACATGATCAAGATCATCTTTGTGTAATTCTACATGTTGTGTTTGTTGGGATCCGATGAATATTGGTACTATGTAAAGTCGATGTGCTGAATTATTATCTTTATGTTGTCTCTATGTTGTTTATGATCTTGCATGCTCTCCGTTGCTAGTAGATATCTTGGCCGAGTAGATGCTAGTGACTCCAAGAGAGAGTATTTATGCTCGATAGTTGGGTTCATGCCTCTAGTAATCTGGGGGAGTGACAGAAACCTCCAAGGTTGTAGATGTGATGTTGCCACTAGGGAGAAAACAACATTATTGTGTCCAAGGACATTTGCTTTGTTTACTTTACGCACTTTGCTTAATGCAGTTATCTGTTGTTCGCAACTTAATACCCGATGGTAGCTCGGACGACATCCGGAGGGTGGATTATTAGTCATCGATGCAGTTAGATTACGATCTATGTATTTTGTCGTAATGCCCAGAGTGAATCTCATAGTGATCCTCATGACATATGTAAGTTATCTTTATTCTATCAATTGCCCTACTATAATTTGTTTACCCAACATGTTGTTATTTATCTTATGGAGAGACACCACTGGTGAACTGTGGACCCCGGTCCAATTTCCTTTACACTGCTATTACCGTTTACTATTTTACTTGCTTATTTACATTCTCGCATACTATTACCTTTTACCACTCGATACGCTCAATCCTTTGTTTACAGCAAACCGGTGAGATTGACAACCTCATCATAAGTTGGGACAAAGTACTTGGTTGTGTTGTGTGCAGGTTCCACGTTGCTGCTGGTGCAAAGCAAAGCCCTGGACGAGGCACCATATAAATTGTCCGGAGCTGTCTCAAAGCTAGCATGCATCAACCTTCTGAAGTTTGTCTTTCTCCTACTGGACCGATAAACCTTGGTTTCACAACTGAGGGAAGACTTGCTGTTGTGCTCATCATACCTTCCTCTTGGGGTTCCCAACAGGGTGCTTAACACGCACTATCAAGCAATTTTTCTGGCGCCATTGCCAGGGAGAAAGAAAATTTCTACAAGGGGAGTCTCTCACGCTCAATCTTTTACTTTGTTATTGTTTTGCTTTATTTTATTTTTGCTTGCATCGTTTTATCAAAAATACAAAAAAATTAGTTCCTTTACAGTTGTTTTTACTTGTTTGCTTTTAGTTTTGCTAGAATGGGTACTCCTGAGAACACCAAGTTGTGTGACTTTACTAGCACCAAAAACAATGATTTTATCTGCACTCCTATTGTGCCACCTGCTCATGAGGCAAAATTTGATGAGATCAAACATGCTTTGTTGAATCTTGTTATGAAAGAGTAATTTTCTGGTGCCAGTTCCGATGATGCTGCAGCTCATCTCAACAATTTTGTTGAGCTATGTGAGATGCAAAAGTATAAGGATGTAGATGGTAACATTATTAAGCTTAAGTTGTTTCCTTTCTCTTTAAGAGGAGGAGCTAAGGATTGGTTGCTATCTTTGCCTAGAAATAGTATTGATTTTTGGGATAAGTGTAAGGATGCTTTTATTGGAAAATACTATCCTCCTGCTAAGATTATAGCTTTCCATAGTGCTATTATGAAGTTTAGACAGTTTGATAATGAACATGTAGCTCAATCTTGGGAAAGAATGAAATCTATGATAAAGAATTGTCCCACTCATGGACTGACTACTTGGATGATTGTCTAAACCTTTTATGCATGACTGAATTTTTCTTCAAGAAATCTATTGGATTCAGCTGCTGGAGGCACTTTTATGTCCCTTACCCTGGGCGCCGCAACAAAGCTTCTTGACAACATGATGGTAAATTATTCTGAGTGGCACACCGAGAGAGCTCCACAAGGTAAGAATGTAAATTATGTTGAGGAAACCTCTTCCTTGAGTGATAAGATTGATGCTATTATGCTTATGCTTTCTAATGATAGAGCTCATGTTGATCCTAATAATGTTCCTTTGGCCTCTTTGGTTGCCCAAGAAGAGCATGTTGATGTAAACTTCATTAGAAATAATAATTTCAACAATAGTGCTTATAGGAACAATTTTGCTAGCAACAATTATAGGCCATATCCTTCTACCAATGGTAATGGTTATGGTAACTCTTATGGTAATCCCTCCAACAACTCTAGGGGTGCGCCCTCTAAGCTTGAAGTCATGCTCAAGGACTTCATCGGTAAGCAAACTACTTTTAACAAGTCTGTTGAGGAAAAGTTGGGTAAAATTGATATTCTTGCTTCTAAAGTTGATAGCCTTGCTCTTGATGTTGAACTTCTAAAACTAAAAGTGTTGCCTAATGACGTTAAATAAAGCAATACTTTTGCTGCTACTAATGCCATTCAAGTTAGAATTGATGAAAATGTTAGGATGTTAGCAGAATTGCATTCCAGGTAGGAAAGAGAAGATGAGATGGCTAGAAAGATGAAGGTATGTACTATTACTACCTCTAATGATGTTGTTCCAAATGCTAGCAATCCTCTTACTTTGATTGGTGTAGAGAAATCTCCTACTCCTTGTGCGAAAAAGCCCAAAACTGCAAAAACTTTTTCTACAAAAAGTGCTGAAATTTTTCGGAGTATGGGAGATGATAGCTCTATTTCTTTTAATGATTTGGATGTTGATGGCTGAAATATATCTGAAGTTATTTTGTTCTTGCAAATGTCGGTGTAATGGATACCGGGGTATCCCGGTCCACCTGCTCCTGGGCCCCGTCATCGGCCCATCTTCAGCCCAGGAGATAATCGACAATCTTCGGTATGGAGAAGACCCTCACGAGGAGGCGCCTCGTGAGGAGAACGACGACGTAAACTGCTAAGGACCAGAAGACCTCCTCACGAGCCCCTGCTGGTGAGGAGATGACGCACGCCCACGCCAACTCAGCACGTTTTCGTGCGGAGCAAGAAGGGCAACGGGCAGAAGACCGCGTACCGCCCACGCTACCCCCGACAGGGAGGAGACCAACTTTCTCTGTGCCTGCCCAAAGCGGCACAGTGGCAGTTGGCCACCTCCCTAAATATAGCATGGACGGTGCAGGGCGCCAGAGGAGGACGTCAGCCTCCTCCACCCACTCCTGTGGACCAGCGCCACTACCCTACGAAGACCAAGTCTACCGAAGAGCCTAGTCTACAGCTGTCCTCCCTCCCTGGCCGTGTGTGGCAACCCCTTCCCCAAGAAGATAAGGGGAAGGAGGACCTTGGCACTATAAAGGGAGGGGGAGGCCACCCCTTAGAGGGGATCCGGTCTGATCGAATCTTCATCTTCTTCAGGCTGCTAGTTGGGCACGCAGGTTCTTCAACCTCTGGCCAACTAGAGCTTTGTAACCAAGGCCTTGTACTCCTCGCGAGGTGTCGCGTTGCAATACAAGAAGGCAGGAAGTAGGGGTTTTACCTCACTACAAGGGCCCTGAACCTGGGTAAAGCTCGGTCTCCCTCTCTGCAGTGCGTAGCGCGTCCGACAATCGAGGCTTCCGTCACCGTGTTTCGTTGCGATCCAAGATCTCACACGTTCAGCCCCCTGCGTTCGAATCTTTTGGGTCCGTCGCGTGGTACCCCGTGTTCTTGCGACACGAAATCCAACGACATTTGGCGCGCCAGGTAGGGGGCTGCGGTGTGTTTTCTTTTAGATCTGCTTCGACATGGCCGACGCCAACGCAAGGCTCGAGCGTCTTCGCCGTCGCAACGCTGTTCGGGGGCAAACCGAGCCCATCTTCCGTCGTCATGAAGCTTCGGCCGAGGAAGAAGAGGAGGAGGATCTGGAATCCTCCTACCTTCCGTCCGGGCGGACAGAGCCTTCGCTCTCCTTCACCGCCACCGCCACTTCTCGCGCTCGTTCTGGGAGTCAGCTGTCTCCTGCGCAGGCGCTCGCCATGGCGCAGGAGCTGCTGCGCTATCAACCCACCGACGACGGGCGTGAGGGGTGGCGCGCTCGAATCGCCGAGCTCGTCGCCATCGCCAACGAAGACCCGGCCTTGGGAGGAGCCCAGGGCGCGGGGAACCCAGATCCGGCGGCGGGGCATCGTGCCCCGGGCGCCGGAGATGGGATGGCCAACAAGGCCAAGAAGGTGGTTTCCCGCGCCGCATCTTCGCCGCGCGGGGAGCCCAGCTGCCAAATCGTCCAACGCGCTCCGGAAGACGCACGCGTCTCCCTCGAGCGCCGCCGCGAAAACCATGACCGCGCCATCGATGACATCGGCGAAGCTGGCAAGAACGTCAGGACCCCCGGCGTCCCGATCTACAACCCCGGGTGTCTTGCCCTCACTCGCCAGCAGCGCTACGTCGTCTGGCCTGACAAGTTCAAGCCAGACATCAGCGCGCGTTACGACGGGACCACAAATCCTGTCGAATTCCTCCAGCTCTACGTCGTCGCCGTCCAGGCTGCGCGTGGAGATCAGCGCGCCATGGCCAATTGGTTCCCCATGGCCCTCAAGGATGCTCCGCGGACTTGGCTCATGAATCTTCCTCACGAATCCGTGACGTCGTGGAAGGATTTATGTCGTCAGTTCGTGGCCAACTTCATGCCCACGTACGAGCGCCCCGCAACTAAGAACGATCTTAAGGCGGTGCGTCAGTACAAGGGCGAGACGCTTCGTCAGTACATCCAGCGCTTCAGTCAGATGAGGAACAAGATTCCCAGGATCTCCAACGAGGAGGTCATCTCCACGTTCTCCACGGGCGTCTCCGACGTCAAGATGCGGGAGAAGCTGTCCGTGAATGATGAGCTGACTTCCGTCGTCAGGCTCTTCGAGATCGCCGACCGCTGCGCCAAGGCTGAGGAGGGGAGGCTCTTCGTGCACAATCTGCCGGAGGCGCCTCCCCCAAAGCCAAAGTCCAAGGACCCCAAGCGAAAGGAGGCTGCTGCCCTCGCGGCGGAGCCAGATCATAAGCAACGCCGCGGGGACCGCTCCGATCGCGATAAAGGTCGACGTCGCCGCTACTGCCTCATCCACAAGAAGGACACCCACAATACCGAGGATTGTTGGATTGTCCGGAAGTTTCATGAGGAGAATGGCGTCGCCAAGCGTCGCGGGGGTGGCCGCAGCAACGGCAAGAGTGGATCCCGGGGCGATCGCCGCGACGACGACCGCGAGGAAGGTCGCCGCCGTGGGGGTCTGTCTCGAGACGATCCCGAGCCGCTGCCGCTGCCCCCGCCAGCAAACGATCGTCGGGAGGAGAACCAGGGGGGCTATCAAGAGCCACGAGACTTCGTCGCTTGCCTCCTGGGTGGAGCTCAGGCTCCTCTGTCAAATCGGCACTTCAAACAGCTATCGCGAGAGATCGCGGCGGCGCAGCCCAACTTTGGCAATCGCCTGATGAAGTGGTCGACGTGCAAGATTGGCTTCGACGAGGAGGATCATCCGGCTTCCACAAGGGGCGTGGGCACAATCCCCCTCTTGTGCACGCCAACCATCAACAACGTCGCCGTCAATCGCACTCTCATCGACGGAGGGGCGGGCCTCAACATCATCTCCGTCGAGATCTTCGAAAAGATGCAGGTGCCGTACCACCGGCTCATGCCAACTCGGCCATTCTTCGGGGTAACCGAGGGATCTACAACGCCAATTGGGCAGGTAAGCCTGCCCGTCACCTTCGGCACCCGGGACAACTACAGGACGGAAAGCCTCGACTTCGACGTCGCCTACATCGCCCTGCCATACAATGCCATCCTCGGCTACCCAGCCTTGGCTAGGTTCATGGCGGCAACGCACCATGGCTTCAACGTCCTCAAGATTCCGGGCGCCAATGGCACGATCACCGTGCGCTGCAACGAGAAGGATGCTCTCCGATCAGTTGAGCATGTCTACCGCGAGGCCGCCGCCATGTTCCCCGCTGACGAAGACCTACTGGAACACTCCGGCGACCTCGCGAGGAAGAAGCAGCTCGTATCCCAAGAGCGGGCTGCAGCGAAGAAGGCCTCTCTCGAGCCCCTCCCTCTGGGTTCGACAGGGAAGAAGTTCGCCACCTCTGCGTCGCTTACTCCAAGCGAGGACCTAGACCATCCCATGACGGACTTGAGCATTGGGGAAGCTGCGGTACCCTCAGGAAGGAGGCCCCAGTTTACCCAAGAGCGCTCGGCAACCAAGAAGGTCCCGCTTTAGGCTGGGGGCTGCGACAACTTCGTCACCATCGGGGCAGGGCTTTCCCCCAAATAGGAAAGCGCGCTCGTCACCTTCCTGCGGGCAAACTCTGACATGTTCGCTTGGACTCCGTCAGATATGCCCGGCGTTCCCAGGGAGGTGATTGAGCACCACCTAGCCGTGTGCCCTCAAGCACACCCCGTGAAGCAGAAGACTAGGAAGCAAGCGCAAGAGAAGCAAGACTTCATCGTCAAGGAGATAGAGAAGCTGAAGAAGGCCAAGTTGATACGCGAGGTGGCCCACCCCACCTGGATTGCTAATCCGGTGGTCGTCCCAAAGGCTAACGGCAGTGGGCGCCTCTGCGTGGACTTCACAAGTCTCAACAAGGCCTGTCCCAAGGATCCATATCCCCTCCCGAGGATAGATCAAATCGTCGACTCCACCGCCGGCTGCGACCTCCTTTGCTTCTTGGATGCTTTCTCCGGCTATCATCAGATCAAGATGGCAAAGGAGGACGAAGAGAAGACCGCCTTCATCACGCCCTGTGGGGTGTACTGCTACGTCTGCATGCCCTTCGGCCTAAAGAACGCAGGAGCTACATTCCAAAGGCTCATGCGTAAGGCCCTGGGGGCTCAGATGGGAAGGAATGCGGAAGCCTACGTCGACGACATCGTCGTCAAGACTCGCGAGGGTCACACCTTCATCGAGGATCTGGAGGAAACATTCGTCAACCTGAGGAAGGTAAACATCAAGCTCAACCCCGCCAAGTGCGCCTTCGGCGTACCGTCGGGAAAACTGTTGGGGTTCCTCGTGTCCAATCGCGGGATAGAGGCGAACCCCGACAAGGTCAAGGCCATTGAAGAGATGCGTCCTCCGCGCAATCTCAAGGAAATGCAACGCCTCGCGGGGTGCATGGCAGCCCTGGGGCGCTTCATCGCGAGGAGTGGGGAAAAAGCTTTGCCTTTCTTCAAGCTCATGAAGCGCACCGGCAAGTTCGAGTGGACTCTGGAAGCCGACAAGGCCTTCGCCGAGTTAAAAAGGTACCTCACGAGCCCACCGATCATGGTTGCCCCAACCCCCCGCGAGCCCTTGCTACTCTACATCGCGGCAACTCCAAGGACTGCAAGTGCCGTTCTCGTCGCGGAACGGGACGTCAAGGTAATCGCCAAGGAGGAGGTCACTCCTCCAAGCTCGGGGGCTCCTCGCGAGGAAGAGGCCGCTTCACCTGCCGCCCCTCGAGAGGAGCCGCCCGAGGGATCCTCACCGACCGAGCCGCTCTCTCAGAGCAACGCTCAAAAGCCTCCTGAGGAGGAGCCTTCCGAGGGTATCGTCAAGGTGCAAAAGCCTGTGTACTTTGTCAGCACGGTGCTGCGCGACGCGCGGGAGCGCTACACAATGCAGCAAAAGCTGCTCTACACCTTGCTCATCGCCTCGCGGAAGCTACGCCACTACTTCCAGGGTCACCCGATTAAGGTGGTAACCGATCGGCCCCTGGAAACCGTCCTGCGCAACCCCAACGTCACCGGGCGGGTGGCTGAGTGGGCTGTGGAGCTTCAGCCTTTCGAGATCTCCTTCGAAACTACAAAGGTAATCAAGAGCAAGGCTTTGGCCGAGTTCACTGCAGAATGGACTGATCCATTCGTAGACGAGCCTCCAGAGGTGGAGTCGACTCTCCCTGGAGAGGAGGCCCCAGGCCTCTGGGTCATGCACTTCGACGGCGCCTTCAACCTCCCCGGCCAGGGAGCTGGTGCTGTCCTAACCTCTCCCTCTGGAGACAAGCTTTTCTACGCTGTGCAGCATTGCTTCGCGCCTGAGAACAAGGTCTCCAACAACATCGCGGAGTACGAAGGACTACTTGCTGGCCTAAGGGCAGCAAACGCTTTGGGCATCAAGCGCCTCATCTTTAAGGGACATTCACAGCTGGTTGTGAACTTCTCGAACAAGAGCTACACTCCAAGGGATGAGCACATGGCGGCTTATCTCGAGGAGCATCGAAAGATGGAAAAACGCTTCCAAGGCTTGGAGCTAAAGCACATCCCGAGCGGAGAGAACGTGGAAGCCGACGAGATCGCCAAGCGCGCCTCTCATCGCCTGGCGCAGCCCGCCGGCGTCTTCGAGGAGCGTCTCTTCAAGCCGTCCGCCTCTCCGTCAACATCCAAACCACCTCCTCCTTCTGCTTTGCCGCCACCGCCGGAGCAGGGGGCTCCGGATTGCGGGCCTCCTTCGGGTGACCGCGTCCTTCTGGCATTGGCTCGGCAGGAAGGAGTGGATTGGATCATCGAGCTAAAGGCCTACCTCACCAGCAGCAGGCTTCCTGAGGATGAAGAGGAGTCCGAGAGGATTGTGCGTCAAGCTTCGGGCTACTGCGTCAAGGATGGTGATTTGTACCGGCGTCGCCCAAGTGGCATCGCTCTGAAGTGCATATCTACTCACCAAGGCCAAGAGCTTCTAAGGGACATCCACGCCGGCGAATGTGGGCATCATGCCTCTGCTGCAACTCTAGCCGCAAAGGCATATCGAAGTGGCTTCTACTGGCCTTCGGCGCTCGGGGATGCAGCGAAGATGGTTAAAAGGTGCGAGGCGTGCCAATTCCACGCCAAGCAGATTCATCAGCCAGCGCAAGAGCTGCGAACCATCCCACTCACTTGGCCCTTTGCCGTTTGGGGGCTGGACATCCTCGGTCCATTCCCCAGGGCGCAAGGGGGCTATCGCTACCTCTACGTCGCCATCGACAAGTTCACCAAGTGGGTGGAGGTGGAGCCGGTGTGCACGATCCCGGCGAGGTCCGCAGTCAAGTTCATCCGTGGGCTGGTCTGCCGTTTTGGAGTGCCTAATCGCATCATCACCGACAACGGCAGCCAGTTCACCAGCGGACTGTTCCGGGAGTACTGCACAGCGACCGGCATCAAGATCTGCTTCGCCTCCGTCGCCTAACCTAGGAGCAATGGCCAAGCCGAGCGCGCCAACGCCGAAGTGCTCAAAGGGCTCAAGACAAAAAGCTTCAACGCCAAGCTTGAAGCCTGCGGCAAAAAATGGTTAGACAACCTCCAATCCATCTTGTGGTCCATCAGGACTACCGCCACCAAACCCACTTGAGAGACCCCTTTCTTCTTGGTCTATGGGGCGGAGGCTGTTCTTCCCACCGACGTCAAGTTTGGGTTGCCAAGGGTGCTCACCTTCGACGAAATTCGCCAAGAGAACCTCATCAAGGACCGCCTCCTCCTGCTCGAAGAAACTCGGTGCCAAGCCGCGCTCCGCGCCGCGAGGTACCAGCAAGGACTATGCCGCTACCATAGCCGCCATGTTCGAGCAAGAACTCTGGAGGTCGGTGACCTGGTGCTGAGGAGAATACTCTCTCGCGAGGGCCTGCACAAGCTGTCTCCAATGTGGGAAGGACCCTTCAAGGTGACGCACATCGCCAGGCCAGGCTCGGCGCGGCTGGAAACCGCAGAAGGCGTGCCAGTGGGGAACCCGTGGAACATAGCTCATCTGCGAAAGTTCTACCCCTAGGTTCCTCACGAGGAGAAAAAGACCGTTTTCTCGGCACTTGTATCAGCTCAATCTGCTCTTAAGCACTGATATTAAGTTATCGCGCAAGGTAGCGCCTCTGCTTCAGCATGACATCAAAATGGCATGAAGTCCATTTATTTTCTGTTGTACTCCTCGCGGAAGGGGGCTAGGCACGGTGTCTATGCTGGGGCCTTCGCCCGGAAAACAGCAAGCCCGAAAAACCCGAAGGGAGCGAGCTCTGGTCGGGGGCGACGGCCCCATTAACGATCACCTCTGGATGCCCATGGTGCTTAGTTCCTCGCGAAGTACGCCAGAAAATAAAAAATCTTCGAGGAAAAGTCCAAGGTGTGACCATGGCACCCGCTAAGGACCTACCCCTCGTGAGCAACCCTCACGAGGGAGCAAAGACGCGTCGATGCACTAGCATCCGCAGGAGGATTCCCTCTCTCGAGGAAGGCCTAACATGGCAGGATTATTGAAGACCAAGGCCGCTCCGATAAATCTTGCGAAGGAGACGCAGATCCGAAGGTCCGCGCCAGGCCCTTCACCTCATGAGCAACCCTTGTGAGGTGTCGACGGTCTCTGGGCTCTCTTAAGCGTCGACGTTTTCACGTCCGTGAGGGTCCAGCTTCCCTCAACGACGAGGAAGGCCCCGTGAATCGCCACGCGCGGCAATTTGCTCTTAGCTGCTGGCACAGATAGTGCCGCGCTCCTCCACGACGGAGAAGGTCCCTGTGCCGGTCATAGGGGCATCTTATTCGCCTTCTTTTTTCGTTAGTTTTATCGATTTGTTTTTTCGTTTTCGGGGATTTGGGGTTTTTTGTTTTCCAACCTTTTCTTCAACTTCTTGTCTCAGGAATCGTCCACTGTGTCATCGACGCCGAACCCGTCCCGAGCTCTGAGGTGGAGGGAGGCTTCCCGTCGATGCCTACAGCTCACCAGGGCTCTCGAGCAAGCGAATGGCCAGGACAGTGAAGGACAGCAAGATTCAACAAAAGGATTTCATTAAGTTGCCCCCAGTGGGGGAAGGAGCGAAGCGCGGCGGGGCATTCCCCGCCGGCATGGACTACAGGGCAAAAAAGGGGAGGAGACTAGCTCCCCTCCCCAGAAGACTACCACGCCAGCGCCTCCTCTTCACTGCGCCGGGAGTTGGGAGTAGGTGCGGCGGACGCCGTCGGCGGTGAAGATCCGCACCGTGGCCTCCAGCGTCCCCAGCTTGAAGCGGAAGACGAGGCGGTCGCCGACGCGGAGGCGACAGCCGAGGGCGAAGGGCCTCCAGCGGCCGGCGAGGACGGCGTTGCCGTTCGCCCCGAAGAGGATGTCCACAGGCCAGAAGAGATCTGGCCTGCTTTGCTCCCCCAGGGCGATCTCTCCGGCGGCCGGGCCATGGGCGTGAATCACCCTCCGGATGGCATCGGGCAGTCGGAGGGAGTTGAAGCCCGGGGCGTCGACGACGATGAGGAGCTCCAAGAAGCGGGACCCCGGGGCAATGAGGGGTCCCAGCAGCGCCGCCGCCAAGGGGCGCGGAGTGGCGACCACTCCGTTCATCGGCGGCGCCGGAGGATCTGCAGCAGGGGGAGGGGGGCCTAGGGTGGCCTCCACCTCCCGGAGGGCCCGGTCGATGCCCCCCGAGGCGCGGGTAGCAGGCGCCGCCGCCAGCGGCGACGGCAGGTTCAGGGCGCCTCCACGCGCTGGACCCCTGAGGGTCAGGGCGCCGGAGGTCCCCGCGGCGGCACGGCTCGCCTCGCCCTGCCGCGGCGCGCCAATGCGGAGGGGACCGCCGGCGCCGGGCGTCCACTGGGCCGGGACCTTCGCCTTCTTCCCGCTACCCAGGGGGCACCCGCGGCGCTTCGCCCCGGAGCTCGATCCCAAGGCGGCGGAGGGGTTGGAGGGATGCATGAGCTTGGGGGTGAGGAGGCGGGAGCAGCACTGGAGGAAGGAGGTGAAGTGCCGGAGGTCTCGAGGAGGACCTATTTAAGGGGGGGGCGTTTGGCGTCGATGCGTCAAATCCTTGCGCGGGAATCGAAGCGTTGGCGCGGCGCTCTACAGTCAAGCGACACATCATTATGGCAGGTTGACGCCTCGGAGACCATAGCGTCACCCGCCGTTTCGTCTCGCCAGCTGCGGCCGCGCCACGTGTCCGGGGTCTCTGCTTCTTCACATGGTCCTCTGACCGCGCGGTTGACGCGTGCCGTTGGAGGGCCCAGTCACTTCGGGGGCCCCCGACCCTTCGCTTCCTCAAGAGGACGCGGTGTGGGCCGGGCTCCCAGGGGCTACTGTCGGTGTAATGGATACCGGGGTATCCCGGTCCACCTGCTCCTGGGCCCCGTCATCGGCCCATCTTCAGCCCAGGAGATAATCGACAATCTTCGGTATGGAGAAGACCCTCACGAGGAGGCGCCTCGTGAGGAGAACGACGACGTAAACTGCTAAGGACCAGAAGACCTCCTCACGAGCCCCTGCTGGTGAGGAGATGACGCACGCCCACGCCAACTTAGCACGTTTTTGTGCGGAGCAAGAAGGGCAACGGGCAGAAGATCGCGTACCGCCCACGCTACCCCCGACAGGGAGGAGACCAACTTTCTCTGTGCCTGCCCAAAGCGGCACAGTGGCAGTTGGCCACCTCCCTAAATATAGCATGGACGGTGCAGGGCACCAGAGGAGGACGTCAGCCTCCTCCACCCACTCCTGTGGACCGGCGCCACTACCCTACGAAGACCAAGTCTACCGAAGAGCCTAGTCTATAGCTGTCCTCCCTCCCTGGCCGTGTGTGGCAACCCCTTCCCCAAGAAGATAAGGGGAAGGAGGACCTTGGCACTATAAAGGGAGGGGGAGGCCACCCCTTAGAGGGGATCCGGTCTGATCGAATCTTCATCTTCTTCAGGCTGCTAGTTGGGCACGCAGGTTCTTCAACCTCTGGCCAACTAGAGCTTTGTAACCAAGGCCTTGTACTCCTCGCGAGGTGTCGCGTTGCAATACAAGAAGGCAGGAAGTAGGGGTTTTACCTCACCACGAGGGCCCTGAACCTGGGTAAAGCTCGGTCTCCCTCTCTGCAGTGCGTAGCGCGTCCGACAATCGAGGCTTCCGTCACCGTGTTTCGTTGGGATCCAAGATCTCACACGTTCAGCCCCCTGCGTTTGAATCTTTTGGGTCCGTCGCGTGGTACCCCGTGTTCTTGCGACACGAAATCCAACGACAGCAAAAGCTTGCTTTGAGTCCTAATGCTAGTTCTATTAATGTTGCTTTTACAAAGCATATTAAAAATGCTCTTATGCAAATTAGGGAAGACAAATTGAAACAAAAGGATTCTATTCCCAAGAAGTTAGAAGATGGCTGGGAGCCCATCATTGATATGAATGTTAATGGTTTTGATTGCCATGTTTATTTGATCTAGGTGCTAGTATTTCTATTATGCCTAGAAAGATTTATGATATGCTTGGTTTACCACCGCTTGAAGAGCATTATTTTGATGTTCCTCTTGCTGATGTTGCTAAGAAGAAACCTTTGGGAAGGATTAATGATGTTCTTATTATGGTTAACAATAACCTTGTTCCCGTTGATTTCCTTGTTATGGATGTTGAATGCAATGCTTCATGTCCTATTATTTTGGGAAGACCTTTTCTTGGAACTGTAGGTGCCATCATTGATATGAAGGAAGGCACCATCAAATATCAATTCCCACTCAAGAAAGGTATGGAACACTTCCCTAGAAGGAGGAAGAAATTACTTTTTGACTCTATTCTTAGAGCAAACTATGAACTTGATGCTTCATCGCTTGATATTACTTGATTTCCACTTTCTGCGCCTAGCTCAAAGGCGTTAAAGAAAAGAACTCTTGGGAGATAACCCAATGTTTTCTTTTATTTGAGTCTTGGAAGTTATTACTACTGTAATGAGCTCTCCTTATCATTTTATTTTGTTGTTGTGCCAAGAAGAACCTCTAATTTGAGGGAGGTAAGATTTGGGGAAGTTGCTGTCCTAAAACAGATTTCTGCGCTGCACCGTAACAATTTGTGAAAATTCTCAGAATATCTTTTTGATCTGAAATTTATTGTGCATATGCCCCAGGTTATATCCAAACTTTCATTAGTTTTGCACTTTTCGATTTGAGCAACAGAAGGTCCTCGAAAAAATCGACCTTTGTCAGCTGTTCTGTTTTGACAGATTTCGGCCACTATTTGTGTTTGCCTCTCGATCGCTTTCTTTTTGAGTTTTTTTGATCATGGAACTTTTGAGGAAGTTGCTACAGTATTATATGCTTTATATGTGGTGTTTTTGAGTTTGAAATTGAACCAAAAGGGTTGATTTACTATTATGTTTATGCTAACGTTGCTAATAGAATTGTGTGAAGTTTTGTATGAAGGAAGTTTTCAAGTGTAGGGAATGGAGAGTGATGAGATGAGATGAAGTATGGACAAAAGCTCAATCTTGGGGATGCCCATGTCACCCCAAAAAATATCCAAAAGGTACAAGCGTCAAAGCTTGGGGATGCCCCCGAGGCACCCCTTCTTCATCGACAAAAATCAGGTCACTTTTCAACACACTATATTTCTATTGCTTCATATTCTATGCGTTTTTCTTGGAGCATCTTTACTTTTGATTTTAGTTTTCTTTTGTTTTGTTTGCTGCAATAAATGGTTGGACCCCAACAAATTTCTTTTGGAGGAGATGTACTTCGTTTTTCATTTGCCAAGAACACTCTATTTTCACTCTTGTCGTTCAACGAGTGTTCTCTTTTTCTAGAACTGCATTCAGCTTTTGTTTTTTGCCTTGATTTTTATTCAGATATTGTTATATCTTTGTATCAAGGTGTATTTAGACCTCTAGTCTATGTTGGTTTTCATCAAAAGAGTTGTTTCAAAAAGGTTTGAATGGTGTTGGAAAAGAGAAAAAAGTTTCATGCAAAAATTGGTACAAAAAGGAGCTTGATTAGACTGCGGCTTAGACTTTTGCATGCCATGCATGATGTCGTTTTGATAGTATGCTTAATAGTTTCTGCTGTAGCATGACTTGTCTCAAATGACTGAGATGGCTTAATGAGCCTTTGAAAAACTCATGCGTTGTTTTTATTATAGGGATTTCTATTTTCGTGCCCTCAGGTCCTTAGTTGTACTCAGTTTTCCCCAGCTCGTTAGTTTTTCCTCAGTTTTCCCCAAGCCGTTGTCTGAAACCCTCAGAAGGAGCTCGGACGGGAGGATTCCCGTTTAGTTAACCGTTTCCGTGCTGACGTGTGGGGCCGCATCGTGTGGGGCCGCGTCGTGTGGGGCCGCGTCGCGTGTGGCTGGTAGAAAGGGACCGCATGGGACAGGACGAGACCGCGTTTGGTTGTACGTGAGAGCTCGGTTCTGTCTCTCTCGGGCCAAATTGGCATTGCCTTTTCAGAGCGCCTTTTTCCCCTCTCTCTCTGTAACAGTTCTCTCTCTTTTAACCAAATTAGTATCAAATCTAGAGAAGCTTCTATTTCTGTCTTTCTTCAATGATTGTTGCCTTTTGGCCCTCGTTTTTTGCCCAATATGGTAACAAATCTAGTAGCAAATCTAGATGCTTGTATAGGATAAATTCACAGCAGCATAATAAATCTAGAAAACTAAGTATAATACATAAACTGCATACAGCAGCCAAAAGCAGCCAATAACGATGTTAATGTTCACGACAAACTAAGCTGAAAATAATACAAGACGCAATGTATGCCCAACATGAAGATTAGGATACCCCAGGATGAATGAATATGTTCTTCATTCATCATATATATCTTCGTCGTTCCATTTTCTGGTCTGAAAGAAATATTCATTGAACTCCTTCCGTCTGTAGTGTGCAGCCAATACATCCTCCAAACGGTATGGCCTTTGTTCATCTTTCAGACCGTACTTTCCTAATCTATCCACACGTAGTGGCCACTCATCCCAGGCGTTCATATCATCAAAGTACTCTCTGATATAACCCAAATCCGCGTAGTAGATGCAGCCAGGTCGAAGTATCGGGTGCACTCTGGTGTCAACGGAGATACACCGGACATGATGGACGAAGAAGGCACGACTGCCAATATTATTGACGGCATGGAGAGAGCGGCTCTCAGTGTCCACACGGTACACCAATATTTGACCTTCATCCAAACGACCGCCCAACAACACAAGCAGCAGATCACCATCCGACTTCACAAGGTAGAACTTGTCATTTCCAAGTTCTGGAAATGAAAAAAGTGTCTCCATGTTGACATTGCTCGCGCCCTGCTCCAACTGGACATTGTTGGTGCATACTAATGTTCTGAACTCCAAATTGTTCACAGCTAGTGCATAGAATTCACCATTGAACGTGGTAATGCAACGCATAGAATGGTGCTTGATCGTAAATCTTCCTTCTCCCCAATCTTCATCTATACCCTTAGCTGGAGTGCTCTCATCGACCCAAGCAATTTCCGCCGGGTAATATGTGGAAACGAAGAGCATAGTCGGGGACTTCATTACAGTGACTGGCTCCAGAATAACAGATGGCATCTGCGCCTCAAATATAGTGTTCGATGTCTTTGTGAGTGGGTTCAGAAGCCGCATCTTGTGCGGCTGGTTCTTCTGGGCAAGCACGATGACGCCACGGCAAAAGCTGACAAAGTAGTATCTAAAATATATTGATGAAGATAACATTCAGCACTAAGATGTTTACGATTGAAAATAAAAGGATTAACTCTATAGATATGGAGGAATTTGAACCTTGCATGAACTTCCGTTAGATCGATGGTGACGTAGCGGGATGTGCGGAGGTGGAGGAAGGAGAACTCAGCGGCGCATGGAAGGGCGTGCTCTACCATGATCCATTCGTGCAGGTGCACATCGGGCTCAGGTAAATCTAAGCGCCAATTTGTACAAACTTGCCTCAAAGCAGAGTTGGTATCCACGTACTCCTCTTTCGCTAGTAAGCAGGCGTCGATCATGTGAAGTGGTCCGTCAGCCCTGAGAAAGGCCCAGTTCACGGAGGCGCCGTGCCTGGATGCGCCGCCCTCGGAGGCGATGGGCTCAGCGGCGACGGCCTCGGATGTGATGGGCTCGGCGGCGACGGGCTCGGATGCGACACGCTCGGGGGCGACGGCCGCCGGCGCATTCTTCTTCTCCATCACCGGCAGGGGAGCGTGCGTAGGGCGGCTGGGGTTTTTTGGAGAAGGTGATGGGACGTGAGAGGCGTGGTTGCGTGCGTGAGTTATAATGAGACTGTGTGCAGAGGGAGGGAGAGAGGGGCTCTGCACTGGCAATGTGACAGTTCGTCTCAGCAGTTGACATTTGGTCTCAACACGTGCACCGCGCGCCTAACTGCTGCGCACCGTGATACGTCTCCAACGTATCCATAATTTTTGATGCTTCATGCTTGTTTTTACACCATTTGTCTTGTGTTTCATTACACTTCGTGGCGTTTTTATGCGATTTCCGGAACTAACCTATTGACAAGATGCCACAGTGCAAGTTCCCTGTTTTCTGCTGTTTTTGTGTTTCAGAAAAGCTACACAGGAAATATTCTCGGAATTGGACGAAACAAGTTCTCGAAGTCTTATTTTTCCCGGAACCTTCCAGAGATCCGAAGAGGCGAAGGAGAGGGGCCATAGGCCAGCCTCACACTAGGCCGGCGCGGCCCAGGCCCTGGCCGCGCCGCCTAGGTGTGAGGAGGCCTGGGGCCACCCCTGACGACTCCCCTTTGCCTATATAAAGCCTCAGGACGGAAAACCCTAGGGGGGTCGGCGAAATTTCCAGAACAGTTCCGCAGCACCGCCGCCGTCGAAGCCAAATTTCGGGGGACAGAAGTCTCTGTTCCGGCACCCTGCCGGGACGGGGAAGTGCCCCCGGAGCCATCTCCATCGGTCTCCATCGCCGTCTCCGCCGTCTCCATCGACCTCACCGCCATCTCCATCAACCTTGCTGTCTCCTATGATGAGGAGGGAGTAGTTCATCCCCGGGGCTGAGGGCTCTACCGGTAGCTATGTGGTTCACCTCTCTCTCCCATGATGTGATCTTTATGTGATCGTGAGCTTTTTATCATGTTGAATAAGTAGATGTTACTCTTCTTCATTATGTGTACTCTAGTGTGTTATTAAAGTAATCTATTCCTCCTGCCATGGTGTAACGGTGACAGTGTGTGCATCATGGTGGTACTTGGTCTAGGCTACGATTGTGATCTTTTATGGATTATGAGAATAATTATCACTATGATAGTATTGAAGTGATCTATTCCTCCTTTCATGGTGTAATGTTGACAGTGTGTGCACCGTGTTAGTACTTGGTCTAAGTTGCAATAATATCTATCTTGAGTTGTGATTTGATTTGGATATCTCTATGAGTGGTGTTTGTCAAGTACTTGATGAACTTTGAGGAGTGCTTCGTAGCCCTACGCAATGATTAGTGTTATTCAATAGGAGAGTAATTCAGAGTACCATAGTGAAGAGAAGTTATTTATTTGTTCAATTATGTTATATTTGTTGGGAGTGTGTCCACTAGTGAAAGTATGATCCCTAGGCCTTGTTTCCAAGCATTGCACACCGTTTACTTACTGTTTTGTTACATGTTTTCTTGCTGCCAGTTTTATTCCAGATTGCATTTACTACTTATAATCATCTATACCACTTGTATTTCACTATCTCTTCGCTGAACTAGTGCACCTATACATCTGACAAGTGTATTAGGTGTGTTGGGGACACAAGAGACTTTCTGTATCATAATTGCAGGGTTGCTTGAGAGGGATAACTTTGACCTCTTCCTCCCTGAGTTCGATAAACCTTGGGTGATCCACTTAAGGGAAACTTGCTGCTGCTCTACAAACCTCTGCACTTGGAGGCCCAACACTGTCTACAAGAACAGAAGTGTGTGTAGACATCAAGCTCCTTTCTGGCGCTGTTGCCGGGGATGTAAGGTAAAAGGTACTCACATTCTTTGGCTACTAAGTCTTTTAGTTGCTGGTGAGTGCTCGAAGTTATTTCCTTTAGATTCTGCAATTACATCTTTTTGTTTCTTGTTTTTATTTTCACTAGTTAGGCTTAATGGAAAATAAAGAGTTCTTTAGTCTTTTTCCTGAGTTTAGATATGAAGTGTTTGAAGAGAAAATTGAAAAACCTTTGGAGCTTAATTTGCATGCTAATAGTGTTGTTAGTATGAATGTTTTGAACACTGTTATTACTAATGCTATAGAAAAGTCTAAGCTTGGGGAAGCTGGTTTTGTTAAGCATGATATTTTTAGTTCCCCAGCTTTAGTGGAGAAAGTTTGCTCTGATGATATTTTATCTCCCCTATGTGATGTTCCTTCTTATGATGATATGTTTGAAGAATATGCTTTGAGAAATAGCTGTTCTCTAGCTTGTGATGATACTAAACCTCTAGTTTATGATGGTTATGATGATAATATTTTCAGTTCACCTACTATTGAGGATAAAATTAGTTATGATTACAATATGCCTCCTATTTTTGATGATTATGGTGATGAGAATAATTATTCTGTTGAATCTGCTCCTACTACTATTGTTCCTGTGGTGAGTATTAATTCTTTTATGCATGTGGCTCATGATAGGGATGATTTATGTGATAGTTATATTGTTAGTTCTATTCATGATGCTACTGAAAGTTATTATGAGAGAGGGAAACATGGTTTGATGGATCTCAACAATATTAAGTTTCCCCTCTTTATGTGGCACTTGTTTTATCTATCCATGCCTGCTACTATGTGCCTCGTTGATTTATTTTCTTACAAGATTCCTATGCATAGGAAGTGGTTCAGATATAAATGTCTTTCACATTTGCTTTTTGATGCTCTCTATTGCTTTAAGTTCCTATATGGCGCCTTTGCCTCAAGCTCTTATATGGCGCCCACATGAGCATCTTTGCAAATTACTGCGCCTAGCTCAAAGGCGTTAAAGAAAAGCACTCTTGGGAGATAACCCATTGTTTATTTTCAGTACTTTTTCTTTTATTTGAGTCTTGGAAGTTATTACTACTGTAATAACCGCTCCTTATCCTTTTTATTTCGTTGTTGTGCCAAGAGAAGCCTCTAATTTGAGTGAGGTAAAGATTTGGGGATGTTGCTGTCCTGAAACTGTTTTCGGTGCTGCACCGTAAAAATTTGTGAAAATTCTCTGTATATCTTTTGGACCTGCGATTTCTTGTGCATATGCCCCAGGTTATATCCAAACTTTCGTTATTTGCACACTTTTTGATTTGAGCAACAGAAAACACCTCAAAATTTCGACCTTTGTCAGCTGTTCTGTTTTGACAGATTTCTGCCAATATTTGTGTTTGCCGCTTTATCGCTTTCTTTTGAGTTCTTTTGATCACGGAACTTTTGGAGAAGTTTCTACAGTAGTATATGCTATATATGTGGTAGTTTTGGTTTGAAACCTGAAGCAAAAAGAGGTTGATTATATGTTATGCTACAGTAATGTTGCTAATAGATTTGTGTTTAGTTTTGTATGAAGGAAGTTTTCAAGTGTAGGGATTGGAGAATGATGAGATGAGTTGAAGAATGGACAAAAGCTCAAGCTTGGGGATGCCCATGCATCACCCCAAGAAATATCCAAGAAGTACAAGCGTCAAAGCTTGGGGATGCCCCCGAGGCACCCCCTTCTTCATCGGCAAAAATCAGGTCACCTTTCAAGACACTATATTTTTATTGCTTCATGCACTATGCGTTTTTCTTGGAGCGTCAGTTGTTTTAGTTTTTAATTTTATTTTTCTTTGTTTGCTGCAATAAATGGTTAGATCACATCATGTTTCTTTTGGAGGAGATGAACTCGCTTTTCATTTGCCAAGAACACTCTAGTTTTCACTTTTATCGTTCAATGAGTGTTCTTCTTTTCTAGAACTGCGTTTAATTTTCGATTTTCACCTTGATATGTTTTCAGATCTTGTTATATCTTTTCATCAAGGTGTATTTTTGCCTCTTATCTTTATTGGTTTTCATCAAAAGAGGTGTTTATAAAAGGTTTGAATGGTGTTGGAAAAGAGAAAAAGCTTTATGCAAAAAAGTGGTACAAAAAGGAGCTTGTTTAGACTGCGGCTTAGACTTTTGCATGTCGTGCTTGATATCTTTTTGATAGTACGCTTAGTGGTTTTGCTGTAGCATGACTTGTCTCAAATAACTGAGATTGCTTAATGAGCCTTTGAAAAAATCATGCGTTGTTTTAATTATTTGGAAGCATTATTTTGGTTTTCTCCTTGATGCTTTATTTGGGTTGACTTGGCGCATTCTCACACATGTTAGACTCATACAAAGTCGTCAATAGCCTCTATGATCTTTTAGTTTTTGACTTTTGATGCCATCTTATGCTTCTTTTAATGTTGCTTTGTCGCTATGCATGATTATGGCCGTTATTGCTCTCTTAGTTGGTCGCTCCCAGTCTTTTGCTAGCCCTCATTTTGTACTGAGTATGAGCTCTACTCGTGCATCCAACTCCTAAAAACCAAGTTTGCCATTGTGTCCACTATAAATTCCTATGCATGGTATTTGTAAGCCATTCCAAGTAAATTTTCATGTGCTACCTTTCAAAAAACCTTCAAAATACTTCTCATTTTGTGACACTGTTTTCAGCTCATGGGGACGTAGTGGTCGGATTTGCTATCTTCCATATTGTCTTATTCCAAAAAGAAAAAAAAAGAAAAAAAAGAAAAAGGCACTCCTCCATGGTATGTGAATGTTGGTGGGCACCCGATGGAATCGGTTAGCCATGGTTTGAGAAAGGAAAAAAGGTGGGGAGGAGTGCCAAGCTTTATAAAAGAGCACAAAAGTGCCAATCTCTCTCAAAAACTTGCTTTATTTTTGTATGGAAGATAGTAAGAACCCCATTGCCAGTCGTTGACAAAGACAACCACCTCTCAAAACCAATTTTTATCTCTCTGTTTTACAAATGAAAAGCTCTAGCACATATTTAATCACTGCTTCCCTCTACGAAGGGCCTTTCTTTTACTTTTATGTTGAGTCACCACCTTCTATCTTTATGCACCATTAAGAGAGCATAGTTGTCATTCTTAGTATAACTAGGACAGTGGCCCGCGCATATGCGCGGGCGAGTTTTTAATGGTCTACTAAATTTTTATATGATCTATAAAATGAAGCTATCCGAGAAGATCCAATGAAACACCTACAATAATAAAAATTTAGGGTTCTACGAATGTGATTAATAACCTGATAATATTAGGCTGGTGGATATTTTATTGAATTATCAAACACAATGTATATGCTTCAAATTATTTCTCAATTAATTTTTATTAGTGTGTTATATATGTTATTTTTAATTTTTTAGGATAATTTTTTTGGGAGATAGGTTGTATTTTATTCAGTTGCATTTGTGACCAAAGTATATGTGTCTGGTCCTGACTGTGTACAACCTGCGTTCTGAAATATATGTCTTTTTAGAAAGCTAATAATTTATATTTTCAAAATGACTTACATTTTGAAATGGAGATAATATTATCTTACTTTGTAATAAGTGTGTTGTTAGAAAATTAAATAATACTTCTTCTGTACTGATTTATTAGGCAGACATGTAGTTTAAGAAAAAATTAAACATAAATTTATTCAATAAAATATAAATTATATTTCAAAAAATGATATCATTGGAAGTGTCTTTTAAATGTGGATCTAATGGCACAATTTTTGTGAAATGTGATTTATATGTTTCGACCAAGTATATGGTCAAAGTTTTTTCATCCTCTTGTATGCCACGTTCCCATTTTCCCCAGTTGACCACCGCTTCACTCTTCCTTCTTTGTCCACCTCTGGTCACCAAATCTGGTCGCCTCCGCCTCCAAGAATCCACCAAATCAGCTCATGTTGTTCTTCATCGCATACAACTGGAGCCTACTAATGGAGCATTCGATACTCTACTGGAGTACCATGGCAGACATTAGACCTGAGGAGGGCCAAGAACCTCTGGTCCGACCAGGAGCGCGAGGTTTGGAGCGCAGATTGTAGCTTATGGCCGGCGGTCTGCCGCCCGTCTACTTGGAGAATAACAGAGGCAACAGAGGCACGGTGGCTGCTATTTTTAAACCGGCGAGGATGCCGTCATGAATTGGTATCAGCCTATCCCTTTGTAGTTTTTTTTGGAATGTTTAGTTTTTGAAATGAAGTACGCATATGTTTTCTTCTGATATATGTTCGTCGTCTCTTGTCCTTTTCATGTTTCTTTTATTCCATCTTAGTCCCAGCTTCATATAGTGCTCCCAGGTTTAGATTTCCACATGCTTAGCATCAGCAGGCCTATCTCATTCTTTTTTTTGGGTTGGTCATGTCATCATATATAAAGATACCAAATTGTTAATATGAGTCAGTGTCTGCCAGATGGTTTGGTCCCTACCTATAGGATTTCAGTTTAACTGAGATTGAAGTATCACACTTAACCAAATTTTCATGTTTGGATGTGGTATTTTCTACTTTAATTTGTTTTTGGTTATCTGCCAGAAAAGGTACACATATATAAGTAGGCCACATACAAATTATTTTAGTGATGTACATGGCAGTTGTGTTTTACTTATCTAATGAGAACGCCGATGGTGATGAGATAGTTTTTGCACAAACCCACATATATTTATTGATCGAAATAATGTTACCTAAGTCAGCTGCTGAAAACTTTAGGGCTCCATTTTGTTGTTAGTATGCAGTTGTGTACTATAAACTATGGCATATCTGCAATTCCGGATATCGCCCATTTTTTTATCCCTTTGCGATATAACTTACATTTGAAGTATATAATGTAAAGGTTGTGTTTGTTAGTCACTACTCTTTTTTTCATGACCCCGCACCTTTTACGGGCTTGGGACTGGCATTGGGAGTGTATGACCAATTTGATAATATAGACTATCAAAGTATAAGACCAACCAACTGCAAAAATCAACAAAGTAAACTAAGCGCGATGAGTCACGCTAGGCCATTGGACAAATAAATTTGACATGTTCTTTTCCTGATGTTAGACAAATGTAAAAAGACTATTTTTTTACTTGGAGGAATATGTAATGAGGAGGAGGAGATTTGAATAACTTACTACCTGTCCAAATTGATCAATCATGTAATCAGTTTGCCGAGATTAGCTATATGGACAACAACTAAATTGTATGTCATAGCACTATATAAATCATTGACAAAGGTGTACTATATTTCTCTTTGTTTTTTCCAAACTATGCAGAAGAGCTTATTTATCTATTTTGATTAATAAATGGAAAAGGCGTGCAATAGGTATATATCATGCCCTCGTTAAGTATCTCAAGTCAGTAATTTAGTATCAATTGAGAATGCAACTATTACAGTGTTCTCAATTCACAATCTGTCATAATTTTTTTCCAAAATGGGGAAGCCCTGGCCTCTGCATCATAAATAGAATGATCAGTTTGGAACAACCGATGCACACAAGAATCAAATTATTGTATAAGAATGAATCCTCCTGAAAATCACATGTGAGCAGCAAAAACAATAATTGTTGGGATGTGAGGATACCTAGAATACGCCAGAGACGTTCATCCTGGAAAACGCCGGCCGAAGTCGGCACCATAGTCAATAAGGCAGGGACATCAGAGGGGTCGAACACATACTTGATCTGGTCTCTGCAGTCACAGTATCCGGTGTATATAAGTAAGTATGAAATCTAATGAGACTAATCATCATGATGCAATAGTGCCTAGAAATTCTACCTTACAATTGCTAGATAGATGCCTGCTGGAGTCATGCCTAGAGACGTGCTCGACGGTATTTTGCAGTTCAACCAATTTGTGAACTGAGTCCAGGACATGGCCGGCTGGACTCAAAATTGGAGAGGTTGGTGGCGGCCGATGTGCAGGCAACTGTACAGAAGATCATATTGTTGAATATTTTCTTTGGAGATGCACACGAGGATTGTCTTAGGGTCAGATGCATCTGCGTGGCAATGGTGAGTAAAGTTTTCATGATTTTGAGGCAATAACATACCCGAAAGATCTAATGACCACGTTTTGAGGCAATAACATACCCGAAAGATCTAATGACCACGGTTTGTTCAACATGGAAATTAATGGGCAGATGTTTTGCTTTTCAGTGGGATTTTCTATAGTAACTATGCATTCCCTTGCTTGCTTTTACGCGCTAAGATTCATAAATGTGTGAATTATGAGTGGAAATAAAATGAAATACAATTATATGACTGAAGATGCAAGATATAAATATAATTTTATTGCATTGGCTCCTAAAACAGTGATTGCTTGCATGAATTTAGAACAGTTTATCTGAGTTTCTATGTTTTGAACAATCTGTTCCGTGTTCGAGTTGGTTAATTCTAGCCGGATTGGATCAATACTTAATGTTGTGGTTAGTGGTGTAATGTGAACTTATTTTGTGAGGCGGAGTTGATGACACAAAGTCAGTAATTACGACGAAACTAATAGCAGCACTTAATATCACTTTCCCGACTTGTTGAGATAAATACCTTACTTGTGGTTAAGCCTAATGTTGATGTATTGGCATGAACAAAGGCATAAATGACAATATTGTTGATCTGCTGATTAAAATGTTAATACGATATATATGTAAAACTTTTTTTTGCAGACAATACGACATGTAGCACTGGGAGAATGGAGATCATATCCTTTCAGAGGTTAGTGAGAAAAACGTACCTCAGCTATGAATTAATGCTTTCCGGCCAATCTTGTGTCGACTGAGAACTCTGTCTGTTCCACGCGTGCATTCGCCACAGTGAGCTGACATAGATCACGATTCCTCACTCTATTTTACGCCACTTTGGCGTTGCAGGCTAGGAGCAAGCGGACATCTACAGAGCACCGAGATGGCGGCGGATCGGCGGCGTGCTCTAGGCCGCAGCGTTGTATTTCTTTGGATGGAAGGGTTCGTGACCTTATAGTTATCCTCATCTTGTTTCTCTAGCACCTCCATCATCAAGATACCGTGTCATGTAAATCTGTTAAAAATTGATTTGGCGGATAAAACAGGATTGAAAATATGTTTAGAGATATCTTGTACACAAGCAAAATAACTTTGAGTACAATCCTATCTGCACCTAGCTAGCTGAAACGAATTAAAAGAACTTTGTGATCAACCTTGTAGATCTAATATACTATCACCCACGGGCTACCTGCCTAGTCGCTGGAGACTTCCGGTAGATGGTGGTTTTGCATGCTTTCCAATCAGATTGGATGTCGTGAGTGCATGGACCGACCGAGGGTGCATGAGGCGATTGATGAAGACGGATATCGAGTTTTTCTTTCTTGACTGGAAAGGCGACCTCATCTGATCGGAAGGGCGATCTCATCTGAACAAAATACGAACCATGCTAGCTATATAGATTTTACCGGTTAGAATCTTCGATCGATCCTCTAAAAAAGAGTCATTGATCGATTGTCCAGGCTGCATCTGGTGGTCTCCTGCGTGCGTAGCTTTGTTTCTTTGTTTCTCTTTGGACGGAAGGGTGTTTGGTAGATGCAATATCGAAGAGGTACGTCAAAAATTATATAGGGCATTGGTGGGTAATTTTCTTAAATTTTCATGTCAATGGATTATTTCTAAGATCCATCGGCTGCCATCAACTAAATAGTTAAGTTAATGGCCAGATGTTTCTGATTTTTGTGTGATTTTCTTGACTATTTCTCTAATTTCTAGTTAGCCCGTAAAGTACTTTTAATATATAATAGATGTGCATTGTCCCAAAGTTTTCATTGATTGATTCATATTGTTGGTTTCACTTGTTCTCAAATTATTTGTATCTAGTCGCCCTCTTAAACTTGAAGGTGTCCTATGCATTTATGTTTTGCTCTCCATGAGGGACAAGCTGAAAACCATTTGTATGTTTTTCCATATGATTTGAACACATGTTTGACTTTCATTGTTTCATTATTCATGATCTTTTGTTTGTGTTTCTTTTCATGTTATAACATGGTTGCTAAGTTTCTTCTATCAAGATTATGTCTCTCATGCCCATGTTTTAAGTTCTTTTGATCCCAGCTCACAATGCTTATATATATGATCAAGATTGTGTAGGTGCATGTCACCTCAAAAATTATTTCTTTTGTTATCACTTACCTACTCGAGGACGAGCAGGAGTTAAGCTTGGGGTTGCTGATACGTCTCCAATGTATCCATAATTTTTGATGCTCCATGCTTGTTTTTACACCATTTGCCTTGTGTTTCGTTACACTTCGTGGCGTTTTTATGCGATTTTCGGAACTAACCTATTGACAAGATGCCACAGTGCCAGTTCCCTGTTTTCTGCTGTTTTTGTGTTTCAGAAAAGCTACACAGGAAATATTCTCGGAATTGGACGAAACAAGTTCCCGAAGTCTTATTTTTCCCAGAAGCTTCCAGAGATCCGAAGAGGCGAAGGAGAGGGGCCACAGGCCAGCCTCACACTAGGCTGGCGCGGCCCAGGCCCTGGCCGCGCCGCCTAGGTGTGAGGAGGCCTGGGGCCACCCCTGACGACTCCCCTTCGCCTATATAAAGCCTCAGGACGGAAAACCCTAGGGGGGGTCGGTGAAATTTCCAGAACAGTTCCACAGCACCGCCGCCATCGAAGCCAAATTTCGGGGGACAGAAGTCTCTGTTCCGGCACCCTGTCGGGACGGGGAAGTGCCCCCCAGAGCCATCTCCATCGGTCTCCAAAGCCGTCTCCGCCGTCTCCATCGACCTCACCGCCATCTCCATCAACCTTGCTATCTCCTATGATGAGGAGGGAGTAGTTCATCCCCGGGGCTGAGGGCTCTACCGGTAGCTATGTGGTTCACCTCTCTCTCCCATGATGTGATCTTTATGTGATCGTGAGCTTTGTATCATGTTGAATAAGTAGATGTTACTCTTCTTCATTATGTGTACTCTAGTGTGTTATTAAAGTAATATATTCCTCCTGCCATGGTGTAACGGTGACAGTGTGTGCATCATGGTGGTACTTGGTCTAGGCTACGATTGTGATCTTTTATGGATTATGAGAATAATTATCACTATGATAGTATTGAAGTGATCTATTCCTCCTTTCATGGTGTAATGTTGACAGTCTATGCACCGTGTTAGTACTTGGTCTAATTTGCAATAATATCTATCTTGAGTTGTGATTTGATTTGGATATCTCTATGAGTGGTGTTTGTCAAGTACTTGATGAACTTTGAGGAGTGCTTCGTAGCCCTACGCAATGATTAGTGTTATTCAATAGGAGAGTAATTCAGAGTACCATAGTGAAGAGAAGTTATTTATTTGTTCAATTATGTTATATTTGTTGGGAGTGTGTCCACTAGTGAAAGTATGATCCCTAGGCCTTGTTTCCAAGCATTGCACACCGTTTACTTACTATTTTGTTACATGTTTGCTTGCTGCCATTTTTATTTCCAGATTGCATTTACTACTTATAATCATCTGTACCACTTGTATTTCACTATCTCTTCGCCGAACTAGTGCACCTATACATCTGACAAGTATATTAGGTGTGTTGGGGACACAAGAGACTTTCTGTATAGTAATTGCAGGGTTACTTGAGAGGGATAACTTTGACCTCTTCCTCCCTGAGTTCGATAAACCTTGGGTGATCCACTTAAGGGAAACTTGCTGCTGCTCTACAAACCTCTGCACTTGGAGGCCCAATACTGTCTACAAGAACAGAAGTGTGTGTAGACATCACACCGCGACACGCGTCCATGGTACTGCACGTCAGCACCGTTACGTGTACTCAGTTCTACCCTCGAGTCTTACACTGGAAAAATATCTGTACTCAGTTTTCCCCTCGAGTACTAATACTGGCTAGTGCAATATACTCAGTTTTACCCTCAAGTGGCTGGTCAACAGAGAGTCAACAAATGAGATTAAGCTATCTAATTGAGTCATTTCATGCGCAAAAAAATTCAAAAAAATAAAATCATAGTGCCTCCTACTCATGGAGTCTTGTTACGCGATCTGCCACGTAGACAATCATATATAAATCAAATTTTAACACAAATGGCCACTTCTCAAATCACTACTAGCTATGAAGGTTCATGGCTTTCCACTCAAACCCCTTCTCAAAACATCTATACCCAAAACATAGTTTGTCTGAATGAGGCCATAATTTTTACACTCATGTATATTTGAATTGCTAATACTTTGAGGTAGGACAACCTGGGTTTCATTGTACAAAACATGTGTTTTTCTTTTTCTAAACCCCTTATTTGAATTCCTTAGTCTGTTTACTATTTACTTGCCCTTGTATCCTTGATACTACTCAGTTTTACCCTCTCCCTTCTCACAGAAGCCCAAACTTGGCCTTATTGGTCGAGCTGTTGTCACACGGATCGTGCCCACCTACTGTCGATCCTATGATCTAACGGGCAGGATCGTGCCACCCTCTCTCTATCTGTCGGTGGCAAACTACTACCCCTCTATGTATGCTAAATCATGAGTTTGCCACCGGATTCAACAAGTTGGGTAATCACGAATTTCTTGTAGGCATTACTTTTCACGGTAAAATGATAAACTATCACGAATTTCCATTTCTTGTAGGCTTTACTTTTCATGGTAAAATGATGAACTATCACGAATTTCCATTTGTTTTAGGCATTACTTTTCATGGTAAAATGATAAACTATCACGAATTTCCATTTCTTGTAGGCATTACTTTTCACGTTGAAATGATAAACTATCACGAATTTCCACTTCTTGTAGGCATTACTTTTCACGGTAAAATGATAAACTATCACGAATTTCCATTTCTTTTAGGCATTACTTTTTTGTTGAGATATAAACCACCCCCACAACGGTCATCTCCTCCTTAATTTATTGTGTAAACCCCACAACGGTCATCTCTACCTTAATTTATGGTGTAAACCCCACAACGGTTATCTCTCCCTTATAAACCCCCTCAACGGCCATCCCTCATGTCAATAGGTTCTGCCTCTCTCTTCTTCATTTCTGCCTCTCTCTTCTTCGTTCACATACACTTGATCCATTGCCATGGCTTCCACGTCTCGGATGCCGACCGGAAGGGGAAGGGGAAGGGGAAGGGGAAGGGGAAGGGGAAGGGGAAGGGGAAGGGGAAGGGGAAGGGGAAGGGGCGGCCGGGGTGGTGGATCATCATCATTGCCACCACCACCGTCAACACTGCCATTGATCATAGAGGAGTTCTTCATCACCATCTATGAAGACCCTTTGGCCAAGAAGGTACGTACGCGTTTTCACATATATGATGCATGTGATTAATTATGTGCATGTTCTAAAAAACCTTTAATTTCAAACGATCGGCGCTCGATCTCTTTGCAGGCACTCCCACAAAAGTTTGCGGACTATCTTGACGGCCAGGAGCCCGCAAAGGTGTATCTGCGAGCAGCTGACTGCGGTCCTCGTCTCTGGACTGTGGAGGTCCTATTTGACGGACAAGGCCGGATGTACCTCGACAAGGGATGGGAGAATTTCACCATCGCGCACGGTGTGGATTTCGGCTGCTTCCTACACTTCAAATATGAAGGCGATTATGTGCTCACAGTGAAGGTGTTCGACGGAACAACGTGCAGGAAGTACTACTACACGGACGACGAAGATACTGACGATGAAAGCGACGACGACGTGAAGCCATGCATCTAAGGGGATTATGACCAAGAATATATATGTAGATTCATATGCATCGATTTAGAGATCTAGCTATTTTCTATATATTATGCATTTAAAAATAATAGGGAATCACAATTTCCACCATGATTCGAGCACCACAGCCTCCAAATGATGCCGATGCCGATATCGGCATGGTTAGAATGGCTATGCATGCTCGCCGCCACTGCTAGGTCACCGTCGGGATGCACCCTCAATCCTGTCCCCTCATTCGATCACTGACACACCAGAGATACTGCCGAGGCCAATGACGAACCTACATGCTGATGCCAATGCCGAACATGCACGCCGCTGTGGGCACGGCCACGCCGCCCCGCTATGCTGGACGCCACAGACCACCGCGAGGTCTTTCCCTTCGCCACCACACTCCCCTAGCACCCATCTATACACGCCAGAAAGGAGAGACACTAGTTTTCTCTACATTGCTTGTGTTCGTGTCCGACACCATCAGTCAAAGTGTTGAGGTCGTCGTCAATGTCCTCGACCATTTCTTCTCTTCTTTGCATGGTTAAACGCGTCTAGTTCATATCTATCTAATGTGTCCGGTCTCGCCTCATGCAGTTCTTTGTGGACGTCGATCTCAACTCGGCACCCCACAGGCCACCTCCTCCATGCCATCGCTGTAGTGCTCCGTTTAAAAATCTTATCCTACCCGTGTATTGCCCCTTGTATCAGCGTCATGGCCCCACTTGTCATTCGATATATTAAAGCCCCACTCATCCGCATTTTGGTCAGGGATACGGCGATGCTTACGGTCAAACAAAGATGGATGCTCTGACGTGTCTTTGCGGGCTCTACGTGGCCCCACTAGTCAGCAGTTAACGGTCAAAGGTGTTGACCCGTCGAGCAACCGGCCGTTCCAGCACTTGTGACGGTTTTAGACAAGGGCTTGGACAAAACTGAGGAAAAACTAAGGAGCTGGGGAAAACTGAGTACAACTAAGGACCCGAGGGCACGAAAATAGAAATCCCTTTATTATACGGAAGCATTTATTTGGTTTTCTCCTTGATGCTTTATTTGGGTTGACTTGGCGCATGCTTACAACATGTTTGACTCTTACAAAGTCCCCATAAGCCTCTATGATCATTTGGTTTTTGATTTGTGATGCCACTTTATGCTTCTTTTAATGATGTTTTGTCGCTATGCATGATTATGGCCGTTATTGCTCTCTTAGTTGGTCGCTCCCAGTCTTTTGCTAGCTTTCGTTTTGTACTGAGTATGAGCTCTACTCGTGCATCCAACTCCCAAAAACCAAGTATTCCAATGTGTCCACCATACATACCTATTATCAATTTGCTATTCCAAGTACATTTGACTTGCTTTTATCTATCCTTCAAATTAAACTCTTTTTGGTGTTATGTGAAAATTAGTCAGTAAAGCTCTCATGAACCTGACGGCACACTTTACTTTTCTCGCTTTTAATAATTTTGACATTGTGGCTCTTTTATGTTGATGTTGTGCTTGCAAGTTGTCAGTTGGAAATTAGCCCAGCCATGCCGTCATGGGGCAAGCTTTCAACATTGCACTTTCTCTCATTTGAGTTGATATCGTGATCTTTTGTTTATGGATACTCGCGATGTGAAATAAGTTGGGATCTTGCGAGATCATGGAGTTTGTATATGTGTTAGAGAAACGCGTGGGCCGCTAATCTAAGACATGCATCATTCATGGTGGAAATTTATAGCATGCCCATATTGGACATTCGACGACGCATCTCGCAATAAAAAGCTATACCAATGGTAAATAAATGAGATGCCGAGGTGTTCATTGTCTATTTGTCTTGTCATTTTGATGTGGGCTTGTTCCATGTCATCGGGCAGGAGGTACCCCGTTGGTGGTTCTCGATGATACGTGTATGCTTACAATGACAAGAGCTTGCTTGGGACCTAAGTCGAGTAGCATGAGGTTTGGGTATTCATACTTCACGGGACATGAGGTTTTCAACTTATGATTTGTCAAGGATATGCTTCATAATTGTACTCGCATTAACTTTAACCATTCAAGATGCCTATTATGGGGGCAATGAGAGCTCAAAGCTAGTAAGTACATAATTTTTGAAGGTTTATAAAACTTGCAATACCTGCTTCCCTCTGCGAAGGGCCCTTCTTTTACTTTTATGTTGAGACTCCACCTTCTACCTTTATGCACCGTTGAAGAGAGCATAGTTGCCATTCTGAGTTTAATGTGCATAGTCCCAAAGTTTATCATTGATTGATTCATGATTATGGTTTTGCTTGTTCTTAAATTATTTGTATCTAGTCACCCTCTTAAACTTGAAGGTGTCCTATGCATTTATGTTTTGCTATTCCATGAAGGACAAGCTAAAAACTACTTTGATATGTTTTTCCATATGATTTAAACACACGTTTGACTTTCATTGTTTCATTACTCATGATCTTTCATTTGTGTTTCTTTTCATGTTATAACATGGTTGCTAAGTTTTATTGTCAAGATTATGTCTCTTATGCCCATGTTTTAAGTACTTTGATCCCAGCACTCAATGCTTTACATCGTTGATCAAGATTGTGATGGTGCATGTCACCTCAAAAATTATTCTTTCGTTATCACTTACCTACTCGAGGAATAGCAGGAGTTAAGCTTGGGGATGCTTGATACGTCTCAAACGTATCTATAATTTTTGATGCTCCATGCTTGTTTACACACCATTTGCTTTGTGTTTTGTTACACTTCGTGACATTTTTATGCATTTTCTGGAACTAACCTACTAATGAGATGACACAGTGCCAGTTCCCTGTTTTCTGCAGTTTTTGTGTTTTAGAAAAGCTACATGGGAAATATTCTCGGAATTGGACGAAACAAAACCCAAACCTGCTATTTTTCTCAAAGGGTCACGAAGTCCGAAGATGAGACGAAGGGGGCCAGAGGCCAGGCTCACCCTAGGGTGGCGTGGCCTGCCCATGGCCCGCGCCACCAGGGGGTGAGACCAGCTGGTCCACCGCCTGACGCTGCCCTTCCGCCTATATATTCCCCTCGATAGGAAAACCCTAAAGGACGGATCACTTTTCCTCGAAACATACTGCAAGCCGCCGCCGTCGTCGACGCGAGATCGGGAGGATCTAGGAGCTCTTCCTGGCACCCTGCCAGAGAGGGGAATCCCTACTGGAGGCCTTCTCCACCACCATGGTCGCCTCCGGAGTGATGTGTGAGTAGTCTACCTTGGACTACGGTTCCATAGCAGTAGCTAGATGGTCGTCTCCTCCACCATGTGCTTCATGTTTAGATCTTGTGAGCTGCCCTACATGATCAAGATCATCTTTGTGTAATTCTACATGTTGTGTTTGTTGGGATCCGATGAGTATTGGTACTATGTCAAGTTGATGTGCTGAATTATTATCTTTATGTTATCTCTATGTTGTTTATGATCTTGCATGCTCTCCGTTGCTAGTAGATATCTTGGCTGAGTAGATGCTAGTGACTCCAAGAGGGAGTATTTATGCTCGATAGTTGGGTTCATGCCTCTAGTAATCTGGGGGAGTGACAGAAACCTCTAAGGTTGTAGATGTGTTGTTGCCACTAGGGAGAAAACAATATTCTTGTGTCCAAGGACATTTGCTTTGTTTACTTTACGCACTTTGCTTAATGCAGTTATCCATTGTTCGCAACTTAATACCCGATGGTTGCTCGGACGACATCCGGAGGGTGGATTATTAGTCATAGATGCAGTTGGATTACGATCTATGTATTTTGTCGTAATGCCCAGAGTGAATCTCATTATGATCCTCATGACATATGTACGTTATCTTTGTTCTGTCAATTGCACAACTGTAATTTGTTTACCCAGCATGTTGTTATTTATCTTATGGAGAGACACCACTAGTGAACTGTGGACCCCGGTCCAATTTCCTTTACATTGGTATTACCGTTTACTATTTTACTTGCTTATTTACATTCTCGCATACTATTACCTTTTACCACTCGATACGCTCAATCCTTTGTTTATAGCAAACCGGTGAGATTGACAACCTCATCGTAAGTTGGGACAAAGTACTTGGTTGTGTTATGTGCAGGTTCCACGTTGCTGCTAGTGCAAAGCAAAGCCCTGGACGAGGCGCCATATAAATTGTCCGGAGCAATCGCAAAGCTAGCGTGCATCAACCTTCTGAAGTTTGGCTTTCTCCTACTGGTTCGATAAACCTTGGTTTCACAACTGAGGGAAGACTTGCTACTATGCTCATCATACCTTCCTCTTGGGGTTCCCCACGGGGTGCTTAACACGCACTATCACAGGACATGTAGAGTAACAGGGCACTTTACGAGGAACGAGGTGACGATGCGTGTTTGCAACGGTAGCAGAGTTGTTGTTATGGCTGTTGGCACTCTCCCTCTACGGCTTCCCTTTGGATTAATATTAGTTTTGAATATTTTTTTATGTTCCCGCATTAAGTATGAATATTGTAAGTGGGTATCATGTGGTTCGAGACTGATATTTCTTTAAATCTATGACAAGTGGTTGTTCAATTTATATGAATAATATATTCTATGTTAATGCACTAGATCATGATGGTTTATTCATATTAGATCTTGATTGTAATGATTCACATATCAATAGTATTGATGCAAAGATATCCAAGCATGATGATGATAATACCATGTACATATGGCATTGCCGTCTGGGTCATATTGGCATAAAACGCATGATGGAACTCCATAAGAATGGACTTCTAGGGTCATTGGATTTTGATTCCCTTCACCAATGGAAGCCATTCCTCATGGGCATAATGACTAAGACACCGTTCACAGGTTTCGTGGAACGGGAGACTGACTTGTTGGGAATCATACATACCGATGTTTGTGGACCAATAAGCATCTCAACACGCAATGGTTATCGTTATTTTGTGACCTTTACTGATGACTTAAGTAGATATGGGTATATCTATTTAATGAAGGATAAGTTTGAAACATTTGAAAAGTTCAAATAATTTCAGAGCGAGGTCGAAAAATAAACTCGATAGGAAAATCAAGCACCTTCATTCTGATTGAGGGGGCGAGTATTTGAGTTACAAGTTTGAGTTGCATCTTAAGGCATGTGGTATTGTACCACAACGTACGCCAGCTGGAACACCGCAGCGTAATGGTGTGTCTAAGCGATGTAATGACACTTTGCTTGATAGTGTGCGATCTATGATGTCTTTGTCTGACTTTCCCATATCATTTTGGGGGTATGCTTTAGAAACTGCTGCATTCATTTTGAATAGGGCACTGTCCAAGTTCGTGGAGTCAACCCCATACAAGTTATAGTATGGTAAGAAGCCTATGTTGTCGTTTCTTACGATTTGGAGATGTGAGGCATATGAAAAAGTTGCAGCCTGACAAACTCGATTCTAAGGCGGAAAAATGTTTCTTTGTAGGATATCCACGAGAGACTATTGGATATACCTTCTTCCATCCAGCCGAAGGCAAAACTTTCATTGCCAAGGCCGGAACCTTTCTTGAGAAGCAGTTTCTCGCTAAAGGGATAAGTGGGAAGAAAGTTGAACTTGGTGAGATCGTTGACCCTTCGCTCAAAATATCGAGTAGAGCAACAGAAGATGTTCGTGTGCTGCCCTTAACAGAGCAAAAAGGTGCAGATAATGAGGATTATGCTGAACTCGCTAAGAAAACTGAACGTAGGTCAACATGAATTCGCAAATCCCCCGAGGGGTTTGGGAATCCCATTCTGACTATCTTGTTGGTTTAACATGATAAACCTACAACCTACACAAAAGCAATGGAAGCCCCAAGTCCAAAAAATTTCTAGAAGCCATGAAATTCGAAATAAGATCTATGTATGAAAACCAAGTATCGACTTTGGTAGATATTCCCAGTGACCGCAAGGCCATTGAGAATAAATGGATCTTCAAGAAGAAGACTGATGCTGACGGTAATGTAACTATCTACAAATCTTGACTTGTAGCAAAAGGGTTTTCGACAAATTCAAGGAGTTGACTACAACGAGACTTTCTCTCTCGTAGCGATGCTAAAGTCTATTCGGTTTTTATCAGTAATTGCTGCATATTTTGATTATGATATAGGGCAGATGGATGTCAAAACCGCCTTCCTCAATGGCAATATTGAGGAAGAGTTGTACATGGTGCAACCGAAGGTTTTTGTTGATCCTAAGGATGCTGGTAAGGTATGCAAGCTTCAGCATTCCATCTATGGACTGAAGCAAGCATCTCGGAGTTGGAATCTTTGCTTTGGATTTGTCCAAATAAAGAAGAGTCCTGCATTTACGAGAAAATGAGTGGGAGCTCAGCGGCATCTTAGTACTATATGTAGATGACATATTATTGATAGGGAATGATATAAAACTGCTAAACAGTGTGAAGGAATATTTGTATAGTAAATTTTCAATGAAAGACTTGGGTGAAGCTGCATATGTACTAGGCATAAAGATCTATAGAGATAGATCAAAATGCCTATTAACACTAAGTCAGAGCACTTACCTAGATAAAGTTCTAAAGAAGTTCAGGATGGAACAGTACAAGAGAGGTTTCTTGCATGTTCAGAAAGGTGATCCATTGAGTGTGTCTCAGTGTCCAGCTACAGAGAAAGAGAAGCTTGTGATGTCAAACATCCCCTATGCTTAATCCATATGATCTATCATGTATGCTATGCTAAGTACTCAACCAGATGTGGCATTGGCGCTTAGCTTGATGAGCCAGTTTCAAAGTAACCCAGGTATACCCCATTGGAGTGCAGTCAAACGTATATTGAAGTATCTTAGGAGAAAACAGGATATGGTCTTAGTCTATGGTGGATGTGAAGAAGAGCTTGGCGTAAGCGGTTACATTGATGCAAGCTTTGACACTGACCTAGATGACTCGAAGTCTCAAACAGGATACGTATTTTTGGTGTATGGAGGCGTGGTGAGCTGGAGAAGCTGCAAGCAGTCTCTCGTGGCTCAATCTACAATGGAGTAAGAGTATATGGCCGCTGCTGAAGCAACAAATGAAGAACTTGGCTGAGGAAGTTTGCCATCGAGCTTGGAGTGCTTCCTAGCATGCGTGACCATGTGAACATCTTTTTTGATAACATGTCCATCATTGCTAATACCAAGGAACTCAGGGGTCACTCCAAAGTGTGGCGACCCCGAATTTATCACAAATTCGAAGTGCCCGTTATGCATTCCACCACAATCCCAGAATCATTGTTGTGATACACATAACGTAGTTGGTAACCAGTTCCATAGACATTACAATACGATGGTTCAAATACAATGGTCATAGAGACCAAGTTCATATTACAACACAATATAGCAGCGGAAATAACGTCTTTGGGTCCATGCCTTCACCCTATAGGCAATGGCGTCTCAGTAGAAGATCTTAGTTCTGGTATTCCTCTTCATAACCTTCCTCCAGATTCCCTTCCCCATAGTCTGGCCAAGTTGATAGCCAGGGACACAGCCGTGAGTACATTGGATGCACTCACAAACCATCTTACAAATGAAATGATGAAATATGTATGCAAAGTTGATATGGTGGACTAAGCACTGAGTTTAGTTGCAAAAGCTAGTTTTGTTTTCCCAAGAATATTCATTGGTAGAGAAGAGGTTTAGTTCTCTAAGTTTTATTCTAAGGAAACTCCAAGTGTGTCAAGATCAATGTCAAGACAAGTCATGTCCTTCACCAAGTTCACCATAAGTTCTTATCATTCTTGACAAAAGTCAAGTACAGTTTGCCAACTGTCCATAACCGAGGACGCGGCTATTCGAATAGTTTAAAAACCTCTGCAGAGGGGTACACTTTACCCACAAGATTCCATACATCTGCCGGGAGAAATCCATGGTTCGTCAAACGCAAAGTATGCGAGGTTCAGATAATCAAACAAATCTTTCACTTGCCTACTTTAGTATAGGGATCCTCCCTATGAGTCCAGATACGGAATGGCACTCATAGTTTTTCCGGCTAGAGGATGCTCTATCTTGGACTCCCATAGACTGTGGTATCCTCCATCACAGCTATGGCTAGTCCCGGCTTCGGGGGCGTCCGTAGGATCCATCCCCTATAAGTTCAATGAGGTCACCCATACTAAAGCAAACAAACTACGGACTACGCCCCTTCCCATTCAGGGGTAATGTGGTCGTACGGTAATGGTTGGCTCACATGGTACATCACTTATTATCATTTAGCAAATACATTCCATAATTCTTAGTCAATATTATTTTCCTTCATAAGACCATCATGTAGGAGAATCTCCATTTCAAGTTTTCAAGTTCAAGTTACCAAGTTCAAATGGGGTTCCACTGTAGATATGGCCTCAAGTTTATTAGCGACTAAGCAACTATATTGAGTGATGATACCACTAAGCTATGGTTGGATAAACTCAGCTTGATGCTCTTGCTAAGCAAGATATCACTAAACTTCTATCATTCTACTCTAGCAATTCAATCATGCAATTTACTTAAAACAAGTAGAATGCAATAGTAAAACTAGGCATTTGGAGTATGATTCAAAAGATGGCTTGCCTTGGTTGGCAAAGTGTCCGGGGTATTCTTCTTCTTCTTGATAATATTCCCCCTCAATATCCTCCTCGGCAACACTAGCGTCTAATAACGAATAAACACAAAGCACATCATCACTACACAATGCTAACAACACACCAAGCACACATACTTGTCTTCAAACACTAGCCTTCCTATTGGATTTTTATTTGAATTGTGTTGCAAGTTTTCTTCTATGTTTGCATTGAGTGTGCAAGTTGAATTTTCTACCATATGCCATGTGTGGTTTACTTTTTAAGTATGGGTATTAAACTAAGGGTATTTGTACTAGGAGGGGTTTGACTGGTTCAAGTGAGAAGGGTTTAACTAAGTGGATTGGTAATGAGGGCAAATTAATTCTAAGTGTATGATAGGGATCTATCATTTTATGTTACTAACTAGAGTTGGGTTTGGGGCTAATTGATAACACTAACAAGGTTTGAGTTGATTAAGGTTGACTAAACAGTAGGGGAGGTAATTAGTGACTTCACAAATCAAGTTTCATAATTTTAGGTGGCTTAAACCAATTTCTAGAAATTATCTATGATTAATAAAGTTATGGTCACACTATTCTTATCTAATTAAATTCCTACTTCAAATGGAATTCTAACCAATTCTACAGGCTAGAGCATTTTACAAGCTTTCCAACGCATATTTATTTGCTATAAATGGATTTGTAAAACTCTTTGAATTAAAGTTTGAAAATCACATCTGAAAGTTATTTGAATCTATTCAAACGGCGGGAAAATAAATAAAAGCGTAACGGACCGATTTCTAAGCTAACAGGCCGACTCTGAACAGAACCCGAACGGGCCGGCCCAGAAAACGGTTCGAACGGGCGGGAAAGAAATAAAACAGAACCTGACAGGAGGGTCCCACCCGTCAGGTCACTTAACTAAACCGAATCGGTATGCTACCGACCGATCGAGATCCAACGGTCCACGGGCATCGCCTTCCTCAACTAAGGCAGGGGCTCACCGGCGTTGCAGGGACGACTGTTCGACGGCGAGGGCGTGACGGAGAGGAAGTAGAACTCGACGGCGACGTGCGGAATCGACTCCGGCGATGTTCCTCCACCGATTCCCAGCGGCGGCTTGCTCCAGGGAGGTCGAACGCGGCGGCACCCTCCGCGTCCAGTACCTCGCCGGCGGGGACGGCGACACCGAACGAGAGCGAACTGGGTGAAGCGAGTGTTTCTGGGAGGTAGCTGGGAGCGGGGCGAGTCTCTTCGTTTGATCGGCTGGGGTTTATATAGGCCTGAGCGTCGGGGGCGAGGGCGTCCAGAAGCTCGCCGGCTCGGGGGCCCTGGCGATGCGCATCGGGCAACACCGGGCACGGCGACCTCGCTCGCGTGCTGGGCGGCTTTGGTCTCGGCTGCGGCGGGCTGTGGGTCGGTGCTGGCGAGGGCATGGCGGTCGGGAGCGTGCAGAGAAGAAGAAAGACTGGGAGAGGGCCCTGGGCGCATTTCTCTTCTTCCCTCCACTTCTCACGGCTCGGGTCGCGGCAGAGGGAGCGGGGCTCGACCGCGGCGCCGTCCAGGAGCATGGCTACAGGCGCTGGACGAACGGCGACAGTGAACTTCACAGTAGCTTCGATTTGGCTCGATTTCGTCTGCCAGGTGTTCGACGAATTGCCCGCAAGAAATTCAATTTCGAAATTTTGAAAATTTCCACTTTGGGTGATCAACATATTGGTCAAGGTTTCCAGTCATATTTTTGTTACCAAGAATGGTTCAGTTTTGCAGAAGTTTATAATTCAAAATTTGGTATTGTCACTGTTTCAGATTCAAAGTTTAGCAGAAGTTTGGGTGATGTTCTTAGTTGAATTTTGGTTAGAAATTTGTGGGTTGAATTAGTACATAACTTGGTCAAGCTCAACTAACTGGCCAAACATGGAGGTGAGTTACAGATTTCTTAATCCAAGGGCTCAAAGTAGGGTAGTCAAACAGATTTCCTAGATCATCTTATTCTTCTCTTTTTCTTTCTTATTTTTATTTCTGGTTTCTTTGGTTCTCATACTTTGTCTCAATTGCTCCTGTTGGTTAAGTTATAATTAACTAACTATTGCACAACCAAAAATAACACACATGAAATCATAGAATACATATAATAAGAAATACATGTATGCATGCAATAATAGATAAAAGTTTTATCTTGGTCCAAAATTTGGCACTTTAATTAATAGAAAGTGGATTACAATTTTCTGAGTTGTTACAATCTTCCCCCCTTAAAAAGAATCTCGTCCCCGAGATTCACCGATTAAGAACTAAAAAGATTGGGAAACTCTTTCTGAAGGTAATCTTCTCGTTCCCAAGTGGCTTCATCTTCGGTGTGATTACTCCATTGAACTTTCAGAAACTTGATGCTTCGGGTTCGAGTGGTTCGATAGGCTTCCTCGAGGATACGAATAGGCACTTCACGATAGGTCAAATCTTTGTTGATGTCCACAGAACGGTGATCAATATTCTTGAAGACTTCTGGCTTCTCCGGAACTTCAAGACATTTCCGAAGTAAAGACACGTGAAAGACATCGTGTACTTCAGACAATTCAGGGGGCATTTCCAACTGATAGGACACTTCTCCTCTTCGGCCTAGTATCTGGAAGGGTCCAATATATCTTGGTGCAAGCTTTCCTTTTACTTGGAATCTTTGCATTCCCTTGAGAGGTGATACTCTGAGATAAACAAAGTCTCCAATTTGGAAGGTCAGTTCTCTACGTCTCTTGTCGGCATAGCTCTTCTGTCTAGACTGGGCTGCCTTGAGGTAATCACGAATCATGCGAACCTTCTCCTCCGCCTCTTGCAGAATGTCTGGTCCAAATATCTGACTGTCTCCGGTTTCTGACCAATTCAAAGGGGTACGGCACTTTCTTCCATATAAAGCTTCAAATGGGGCCATTTGCAAGCTGGCTTGATAACTGTTGTTGTAGGAAAACTCCGCGAAAGGTAGGCAATCTTCCCACTTAGCTCCATAGGCTAGAACACAGGCTCTCAACATATCTTCAAGTATTTGATTCACTCTTTCAGTCTGTCCGTCAGTCTGAGGGTGGTAAGCTGTGCTAAAGGCTAATTTGGTTCCCAAGGCTTGATGCAAACTTCTCCAAAATCTCGAGGTGAAATGGGTTCCTCGATCAGAAACTATGGTTTTAGGGACTCCATGCAAACTCACAATTCTGGATAGATAAAGGTCTGCCAGCTGCCCTGAGGTATAAATGGTCTTGACAGGAATGAAGTGGGCAACCTTGGTCAGTCTATCCACAATGACCCAGATAGAGTCATTTCCGCGGCTAGACCTTGGAAATCCAGTGATGAAATCCATTCCAACAGATTCCCACTTCCATTCCGGAACTTGCAAAGGTTGCAGCAGTCCAGCAGGACGTTGATGTTCAGCCTTGACTCTTTGACAAATATCACACTTGGATATAAACGAGGCAATCTCACGCTTCATCCCATGCCACCAAAATTGCTCCTTTAGATCTTGATACATCTTGGTTCCACCGGGGTGGATGGAGTAAGGTGTCTCATGGGCTTCTCTCATAATAACTTCCTTCAATTCTGAGTCCGCAGGCACACAAATACGTCCCTTATACCAAAGAACTCCTTGATCATCTTCTTCAAATCCTGGCACCTTGCCGGAACTAATTCGGCGCTTAATTCCGTCAATACTCTCATTTCCCTTCTGGGCTTCTTTGATTTGGCTCATCAAGGTGGGTTGAAACTCAAGGTTGGCTAGGAATCCTCGACTGACTAGTTCCAATCCAAACCTTTCAAACTCTTGGTGCAACATGGGTTGCTCCTCTTTGATCATCATATTCAATGAGCATGGCTTCCTACTCAATGCATCGGCCACTACATTGGCCTTACCGGGGTGATAATGAATTTCCAGATCATAATCCTTGATCGACTCTATCCATCTTCTTTGCCTCATGTTCAACTCCTTCTGGGTGAAAATATACTTCAAACTCTTGTGATCAGTGTAGATCTCGCAACGGTTACCCATAAGATAATGCCTCCAGGTCTTCAAAGCTAGAACTACGGCTGCTAACTCCAGATCATGAGTTGGATAATTTTCTTCATGAGGTCGAAGCTGCCGGGAGAGGTAAGCTATGACCTTGCCTTCTTGCATTAACACACAACCAAGTCCAAGTTTGGAAGCGTCGCAATAGACATCAAAGTTTTTGGTGATATCGGGCATGGGTAGGACGGGGGCGGTCACCAATCGCTTCTTGAGCTCTTGAAAACTCTCTTCACACTTAGGGGTCCATTCAAACTTCTTGTCCTTCTTCAACAATTGGGTCAGGGGTCTGGCAATGCTTGAAAACCCTTCAACAAATTTGCGGTAATATCCCGCTAATCCGAGAAAACCTCTAACTTCAGTTTGAGTGGTAGGGGCTTCCCATTCCATGACGGATTTGATCTTCTTTGGGTCTACCGATATTCCTCCAGCTGATAGTACATGGCCTAAGAATCCAACTTCCTTCAACCAGAACTCACATTTACTGAACTTGGCATACAGCTGATGCTCTCTTAAGGTCTCTAAGATTAATCTCAAATGGGTGGCATGCTCTTCTTCGGAATTGGAGTAGATAAGAATGTCATCAATGAAGACAACAACAAACTTATCCAAGAACTCCATAAAAACCTTATTCATGAGGTTCATGAAATAAGCAGGGGCATTGGTTAATCCAAAGGACATTACGGTGTACTCATACAATCCGTATCGGGTAGTGAAGGCTGTTTTGGGTATATCAGTTGCACGGATCTTTAGTTGGTGGTATCCAGTTCTAAGATCTATCTTCGAGAAGATTCTAGCTCCAGTCAATTGGTCAAACAAATCTTCAATCTTTGGGAGAGGATACTTGTTCTTGATGGTCACATCGTTTAGCTTGCGGTAATCAGTGCACAGTCGGCTAGAACCGTCACTTTTATCCACAAACAGGATAGGTGATCTCCAAGCAGAAGAACTTGGCTGAATCAATCCCTTACTCAAAAGGTCATCCTATTGCTTCTTTAACTCCACTAGTTCAGCTGGGTTCATCCGATAGGGTCGTTGGGCGATGGATCCAGTTCCGGGGATAAGCTCGATGATAAACTCAATGTCCCGATCTGGGGGCATTCCGGGTAGCTCATCGGGAAAAACATCCGGGTATTCACAGATGATGGGAACTTCCTCTATGGTTGGCCCGGAGATACTCTTATGACATCTGAGAATTTGGGTGGGTTTAACTGACACATGCTTTACTAATGTTCCATGGCTACTCCTCATGGTGATGTTCTTTTTGGCACAATCGATAATTACTTGATGTAGAGACATCCAATCCATACCTAGGACTACTTCCAATCCTTTGGTTCCTAACACAATCAAACTGGCTAAGAATGAGATCCCATGGATTTCTATGGGCACTGCCAAGCAGGTCCAACTAGCCTTGGTTATTGACGCAGGTATTTGCACAGACATGGTATTTTTCAGGGGTGTTGGTTGAAGTCCACTTTTATCAACGAATAACTGAGTAACGAACGAATGCGAAGCTCCAGAATCAAACTGTACTCTTGCAGGAACTGAGTTAACAGGGAACATACCAAGCACAACGTCGGTTGCCTCCTGAGCTTCTTCAACATTCATATGATTCAGACGGCCTCGAGAGTGAGGATGGTTCCTTGGTGGATAATTTCTGCCATTTCCAACACGGCGCTACTGCTGAGCAGGAGCAGTGGTCTTGGATGCATCATTCACCTTCTTGGGGCACTCATTGGAGTAGTGCCCTTTGAGTCCGCACTCGTAACAGGTAACACCAGACTTGTCACCAGGCTTGGGTAGCACAGGGGCGCCATTTGGCCTAGGGGTATTGGTGTTGAAGTTGTTGCCACTAGGTCTCGGAGGTGCACGGTTGAAGTTGTTGCCGGGTGGACGGTTGGGAAAGTTGGGGCCTGGAGCAGGTGCAGATGGCCTCATAGGTCTAGGAGCGAAACCCATAGGTGGATTTCCTCTTGGCTTCTGCGAGTTGCTTGAGTTGCCTTGATACATCATACGGCGCTTGCGGTTCTCTGCATCTTGCTTGAGTTTGCCTTCCATCTGAATGGCAGAATCAACCAATGACTCCAGGTCGGCAAAGGGAATGCTGACCAAGACACATTGCATCTCATCATGAAGTCCATCCAGAAACCTTTCTTGCTTCTTCTCAGTGGTGTCGGTGTCATCCGGGGCATACCTCGACAAGGTAAGGAACTTGTCACGGTAGTCAACCACAGATAGGGACCCTTGCTTCAGATTTCTGAACTCATCTCTCATCCTTTTAACCAATCCTAAAGGAACATGGGCTTTGCTAAACTTGCTCTTGAACTCCTCCCAAGGCATCACATACCCTGGGGCTTGCATTGCACGGGTGCTATCCCACCAAGCTCTTGCGGCTCCGGCAAGATAGTGGGTAGTGTACAACACCTTCTCATTTTCACCAACTTCGGCGACTGCCAAATTGTTCTCCATAGTGCGAAGCCAGTCATCGGCATCTAAGGGCTCTTCGGACTTAGTGAATATAGGTGGGTTGGTGTTTTGGAAACTCCTTAACTTGGATCGGTGATCACCATTGCCATTGTTCTCTCCTTCACCATGGCCATTTCTGTTGCCATTGTTGTGGTTCATTGCCATCTAGGTTAGTTGCTGAAGAGTGGCCAAGTTAGCTTGGCGCTCAGCTCGGGCTGCTTCCCGGTCTTCCATGATCAACCTTAGTAGTTCGGCCATTTCCGGATTCGGGGGTGGGGGTGCTCGCGGCATCTGAGGATAAGGTGTGTAAGACAAGAGGGAACAACTAATTTGCTAAGATTTAAATGTAACATGGATGATGCAATTTTTGTCTTACTAAGGCCTTAAGGGCCAAATTCATATTTCATTCAACAAGCATCAAACATATCATTCATTCGAGTTCACACATTACAAATGGTTTGCACCAGACCATTGCGACTCGTCTACTAGAGAGGGGGATACAACTCACACCTACACGAAGTGATTCAAAGTAAAAATCATAACTAGATAACACGGGGATCTCCAATCTAGACATCGGGCTCCTCGGGGTCTTCCTCCTCATCATCCACAATGAATCCATTCTCCTCGGGATCCTCCTCATCATCAAGGTCCTCCATGAAGTCATCTTCGTCACTAATGAGGGCATTATCCTCCTTGCGGAGATCAATGCCTTCCTCCTCACCAAGGTGGTCCTCCAGACTCTCAATGTACTCAGTCCGCTCAGCCACATTGGCCTTCAACTCCTCAATGGTGTGATCCCTCTCATCGCGCTGGCGGCGAAGGCTCTTGCGAGCCCTCGCAAGAATCCTGATAGTGCTCCTTGCCTCCACCAGGGCGAAGTGCTCAAGGTTGGCCTTGGTACGGGCACGATCGGCCTCCTACTGAGTGGAGTAAAGCAAGAAGTCCATGTGATCGACGTAGGTACTCGGCTCATTCTGCCCGGGCATGTTTGCGGGACGTCCGTCCACATCACGCCGATCAAATTTCCTAAAGCGCTCTCCCTGGACCTCCTCAACATGCAGTCCGCACAAGCGGGCGTGCATCTCCTGCATACCTCGGACCAAACCATCGGCCCAAGTGTTCTCCACAAGCTCAAACTTGATCCTTGGAGAACTCAAATCTCCCTTCTTGCCACGGCAACTGGCCCTGATCAGCCACCGCAGCTCTCCATCCGGGTGCTCATTGAGCACGGCTCCCTTGAACTCCGGGTACAGCCGGTTCAGGAACAAGGTCAGGGTGGTGAGGTCGCGCTCGAAACAAAGGCTGCCACCATGGCCCAACTGGTACTGCTCCGTGAATACTGGTGCCATCTACAAAATTTTAGATTAGACTAAGTTAGTGATCAACTCAAGTGTGCAAAATTTTAAGTAGGTAAAAACTGAAGTATGTACAAAACTTTGTAAATAGAGAGGAAAAGACTAAGCAATTTCAAACCATTACTTATCTCTTTGTTTTTGGTAAAAAGTTTCATTTATCGCCCATTCTAACTAAGGTCTCCTATGGTCAGCCTAGGCTCTGATACCAACTTGTGGCGACCCCGAATTTATCACAAATTCGAAGTGCCCGTTATGCATTCCACCACAATCCCAGAATCATTGTTGTGATACACATAACGTAGTTGGTAACCAGTTCCATAGACATTACAATACGATGGTTCAAATACAATGGTCATAGAGACCAAGTTCATATTACAACACAATATAGCAGCGGAAATAACGTCTTTGGGTCCATGCCTTCACCCTACAGGCAATGGCGTCTCAGTAGAAGATCTTAGTTCTGGTATTCCTCTTCATAACCTTCCTCCAGATTCCCTTCCCCATAGTCTGGCCAAGTTGATAGCCAGGGACACAGCCGTGAGTACATTGGATGCACTCGCAAACCATCTTACAAATGAAATGATGAAATAGGTATGCAAAGTTGATATGGTGGACTAAGCACTGAGTTTAGTTGCAAAAGCTAGTTTTGTTTTCCCAAGAATATTCATTGGTAGAGAAGAGGTTTAGTTCTCTAAGTTTTATTCTAAGGAAACTCCAAGTGTGTCAAGATCAATGTCAAGTCAAGTCATGTCCTTCACCAAGTTCACCATAAGTTCTTATCATTCTTGACAAAAGTCAAGTACAGTTTGTCAACTGTCCATAACCGAGGATGCGGCTATTCGAATAGTTTAAAAACCTCTGCAGAGGGGTACACTTTACCCACAAGATTCGATACATCTGCCGGGAGAAATCCACAGTTCGTCATACACAAAGTATGCGAGGTTCAGATAATCAAACAAATCTTTCACTTGCCTACTTTAGTATAGGGATCCTCCCTATGAGTCCAGATACGGAATGGCACTCATAGTTTTTCCGGCTAGAGGATGCTCTATCTTGGACTCCCATAGACTGTGGTATCCTCCATCACAGCTATGGCTAGTCCCGGCTTTGGGGGCGTCCGTAGGATCCATCCCCTATAAGTTCAATGAGGTCACCCATACTAAAGCAAACAAACTACGGACTACGCCCCTTCCCATTCAGGGGTAATGTGGTCGTACGGTAATGGTTGGCTCACATGGTACATCACTTATTATCATTTAGCAAATACATTCCATAATTCTTAGTCAATATTATTTTCCTTCATAAGACCATCATGTAGGAGAATCTCCATTTCAAGTTTTCAAGTTCAAGTTACCAAGTTCAAATGGGGTTCCACTGTAGATATGGCCTCAAGTTTATTAGCGACTAAGCAACTATATTGAGTGATGATACCACTAAGCTATGGTTGGATAAACTCAGCTTGATGCTCTTGCTAAGCAAGATATCACTAAACTTCTATCATTCTACTCTAGCAATTCAATCATGCAATTTACTTAAAACAAGTAGAATGCAATAGTAAAACTAGGCATTTGGAGTATGATTCAAAAGATGGCTTGCCTTGGTTGGCAAAGTGTCCGGGGTATTCTTCTTCTTCTTGATAATATTCCCCCTCAATATCCTCCTCGGCAACACTAGCGTCTAATAACGAATAAACACAAAGCACATCATCACTACACAATGCTAACAACACACCAAGCACACATACTTGTCTTCAAACACTAGCCTTCCTATTGGATTTTTATTTGAATTGTGTTGCAAGTTTTCTTCTAGGTTTGCATTGAGTGTGCAAGTTGAATTTTCTACCATATGCCATGTGTGGTTTACTTTTTAAGTATGGGTATTAAACTAAGGGTATTTGTACTAGGAGGGTTTTGACTGGTTCAAGTGAGAAGGGTTTAACTAAGTGGATTGGTAATGAGGGCAAATTAATTCTAAGTGTATGATAGGGATCTATCATTTTATGTTACTAACTAGAGTTGGGTTTGGGGCTAATTGATAACACTAACAAGGTTTGAGTTGATTAAGGTTGACTAAACAGTAGGGGATGTAATTAGTGACTTCACAAATCAAGTTTCATAATTTTAGGTGGCTTAAACCAATTTCTAGAAATTATCTATGATTAATAAAGTTATGGTCACACTATTCTTATCTAATTAAATTCCGACTTCAAATGGAATTCTAACCAATTCTACAGGCTAGAGCATTTGACAAGCTTTCCAACGCATATTTATTTGCTATAAATGGATTTGTAAAACTCTTTGAATTAAAGTTTGAAAATCACATCTGAAAGTTATTTGAATCTATTCAAATGGCGGGAAAATAAATAAAAGCGTAACGGACCGATTTCTAAGCTAACAGGCCGACTCTGAACAGAACCCGAACGGGCCGGCCCAGAAAACGGTTCGAATGGGCGGGAAAGAAATAAAACAGAACCTGATAGGAGGGTCCCACCCGCCAGGTCACTTAACTAAACCGAATCGGTATGCTACTGACCGATCGAGATCCAACGGTCCACGGGCATCGTCTTCCTCAACTAAGGCAGGGGCTCACCGGCGTTGCAGGGATGATTGTTCGACGGCGAGGGCATGACGAAGAGGAAGCAGAACTCGACGGCGACGTGCGGAATCGACTCCGGCGATGTTCCTCCACCGATTCCCAGCGGCGGCTTGCTCCAGGGAGGTCGAATGCGGCGGCACCCTCCGCATCCAGTACCTCGCCGGCGGGGACGGCGACACCGAACGAGAGCGAACTGGGTGAAGCGAGTGTGTCTGGGAGGTAGCTGGGAGCGGGGCGAGTCTCTTCGTTTGATCGGCTGGGGTTTATATAGGCCTGAGCGTCAGGGGCGAGGGCGTCCAGAAGCTCGCCGGCTCGGGGGCCCTGGCGATGCGCATCGGGCAACACCGGGCACGGCGACCTCGCTCGCATGCTGGGCGGCTTTGGTCTCGGCTGCGGCGGGCTGTGGGTCGGTGCTGGCGAGGGTATGGCGGTCGGGAGCGTGCAGAGAAGAAGAAAGACTGGGAGGGGGCCCTGGGCGCATTTCTCTTCTTCCCTCCACTTCTCACGGCTCGGGTCGGGGCAGAGGGAGCGGGGCTCGACCGCGGCGCCGTCCAGGAGCATGGCTACAGGCGCTGGACGAACGGCGACAGTGAACTTCACAGTAGCTTCGATTTGGCTCGATTTCGTCTGCCAGGTGTTCGACGAATTGCCCGCAAGAAATTCAATTTCGAAATTTTGAAAATTTCCACTTTGGGTGATCAACATATTGGTCAAGGTTTCCAGTCATATTTTTGTTACCAAGAATGGTTCAGTTTTGCAGAAGTTTATAATTCAAAATTTGGTATTGTCACTGTTTCAGATTCAAAGTTTGGCAGAAGTTTGGGTGATGTTCTTAGTTGAATTTTGGTTAGAAATTTGTGGGTTGAATTAGTACATAACTTGGTCAAGCTCAACTAACTAGCCAAACATGGAGGTGAGTTACAGATTTCTTAATCCAAGGGCTCAAAGTAGGGTAGTCAAACAGATTTCCTAGATCATCTTATTCTTCTCTTTTTCTTTCTTATTTTTATTTCTGGTTTCTTTGGTTCTCATACTTTGTCTCAATTGCTCCTCTTGGTTAAGTTAGAATTAACTAACTATTGCACAACCAAAAATAACACACATGAAATCATAGAATACATATAATAAGAAATACATGTATGCATGCAATAATAGATAAAAGTTTTATCTTGGTCCAAAATTTGGCACTTTAATTAATAGAAAGTGGATTACAATTTTCTGAGTTGTTACACAAAGTCAAACATATATTACAACATTACCATGTCGTACAAGAATATGTAAAGGATGGGAAAGTCAAGGTTTGCAAAATACACATGGATCTGAATGTAGCGGACCCGTTGACGAAGCCTCTTCAACGAGCAAAGTGTGATACACACCGAGAGACTATGGGTGTTAGATCATTATTAATTGTAAACTAGTTTATTTGTACTCTAGTGCAAGTAGGAGACTGAAGAAGATATGCCCTAGAGGCAAATAATAGTGTGTTTTATGATCATATCTCATTCATTCATAATATACTATATGTCATGCTATAATTGTATTAAGCGAAAACAGTAGTACACATGTGGCATATAACAAATAGGTCCCTAGTAGCCTCTATTCAACTATCTCATTGGTCAACCGATGATCAAGGTTTTCTGATGATGGACATTTATGTCAATTAACAATGAGGTCACATATGAACATGATGGACACGCACCCAACATTAGTATTGCGATGAGAACAATCACATAGTTTAAACATTGCAATTAACTAAGAAACAAAGTAACCTAATCCTTAGACTGTGAGGTCACATCTAATGGGTATTCCATTGTTGTGATAGGATGACTAAATAGGTGTCTTCGGGTGTGAGGCCACCTGGCTCCACCTCTGACATCGCCCCTTCGCCTACAAAGACCCCCCAACGGGAAAAACCTAAGTACCCGATCAATTTTCTAGAACACATCGTGATCCGCCGCCGCCGTCGACCCAAAGATCGGGAGGGTCCAGCAGCTCTTCCCAGCACCCTGCCGGAGAGGGGAATCGCCACTGGAGGTCTTCTTCATCACCATGCTTGCCTCCGAAGCGATGAGTGAGTAGTCTACCTTGGACTATGGGTCCATAGCAGTAGCTAGATGGTTGTCTTCTCCACCATGTGCTTCATGTTTAGATCTCATGAGCTGCCCTACATGATTGAGATCACCATTATGTAATTCTACATGTTTGGTTTGTTGGGATCCGATGAATATTGGTGTTATGATTGAGTTGCTATACTGAATTATATCTTATGTTATCTCTATGTTGTTTATGATCTTGCATGCTCTCCGTTGTTAGTAGCTATCTTGGCCGAGTAGTTGCTAGTGACTCCAAGAGGGGGTATTTATGCTCGATAGTGGGTTCATGCCTCTATTTAATCTGGGGGAGTGACAGAAACCTCTAAGGTTGTAGATGTGTTGTTGCTACTAGGAAGAAAACAACATTGATATGCTCAAGGGCATATGCTTTGTTTACATTACACACTTTGCTTAATGCAATTATCTGTTGTTCGCAACTTAATACTTGTGGAGTTCTCAGATTGATTCGCCACAAGTGGATTATTAGTCATAGATGCAGTTGGATGGCGGTCTATGTATTTTGTTGTAATGCCCAGAGTAAATCTCATAGTGATCTTCTTGACATATCACGTTTATCTTTATTCTATCAATTGCCCAACTGTAATTTGTTTACCCAGCATGTGTTATTTATCTTATGGAGAGACACCACTAGTGAACTGTGGACCCCGGTCCTATTTCCATCATATTGCTATCACCTGTTTACTTTACTCGCACTGTTTACTTTATTCGCATACTTCTACCGTTTTCCACTCGATACGCTCATAACCTTTGTTTCAAGCAAACCGGTGAGATTGACAACCTCATCGCAAGTTGGAAACAAAGTACTTGGTTGTGTTGTGTGCAGGTTCCGCGTTGCAGCTAGCTAGCAAAGCTTGGACGAGGCGCCATATATAAATTGTCCGAAGCTGTCGCAAACTAGCAAGCATCACCTTCAGTCATTATTTGTTCGCTCTTCTCCTGATCGACATACCTTGGTTTCTTAACTGAGGGAAAACTTGCTGCTATATTCATCAAAACCTTCTCTTGGGGTTCCCAACGGGCTGGTCATCCACCACGTCAACTTGGCACCAGCAGCAACAATTTTCTGGCGCCGTTGCCGGGGAAGAGTGGAAGACTTCTGCGAGGGGAGTTTTTCGCACGCACATCCTTTACTTTGTTATTGTTTTGCTTTACTTTATTTATTTTACCTGCATCATTTTATATCAAAAACCCAAAAAAATTAGAATCCTTGGTAGCTGTTTTTATTTGTTTGCTTTTAGTTTTGCTAAAATGAGTAATCCTAAAGTAGAAGTTCGTAGTTTTAAGCAACAAGGAGGAGAAAGTTTAAAATATGCTTGGTATCGTATTAACAATGCTCATCATAGGTGTACCAAAAAGCACTCTACCACAATCCTCCTTAGAAATTTTTATGTTGGTATATCTAGTTGGAATAGTTATGTTCTCGATACTCTTACAGGAGGTAATTTTCTGGGTACTCCCACTGGAGAAGCATGGACTATAATTGAAAGTTTAGTGGGAATACCACCTATTCATGTTGCTAAAACTGAGACCACCTTGGAGGAGCTGGTAGAAAGGCTCAGCTCTTTAGAGAAAAGTTTGCCAAGTATCCTAGAAAATGCTAGCCGAGTTAGTGAATTAATAGAAAATATTGGTAAGAGAATTACCGTTTTAGAGGCTAGCACTACTCTTGATAATCAAAACTTAAGTATTGGTAAACTAGAGGAGTCTATGGAAACTCTTACCTTAATCTTCTCTTCTCTTAAATTTAAGAAAGAGAAAGTGTTTGTTGGAAAAGAGCAAAAATTTATGTATGTTCCCAAGGTTTCTACGCTTAAAACTCAACATGTTCTTAAAATTGGTAAGACTCTTAGTTCCACTAAGGGTGACTTGCAGGTTCAATCATCTTCGGGAACTTCCAAAGTGCTTACTGAGGTAAGTGATGCTTCATCACTTTATGTTACTTGATTCGCAATTTGCTGCGCCTAGCTCAAAGGCGTTAAAGAAAAGCACTCTTGGGAGATAACCCAATGTTTTATTTTTAGTACTTTTTCTTTTATTTGAGTCTTGGAAGTCATTACTACTGTAATGACCGCTCCTTATCTTGTTTATTTCGTTTTTGTGCCAAGAGAAGCCTCTAATTCGAGTGAGGTAAAGATTTGGGGATGTTGCTGTCCTGAAACTGTTTTCGGTGCTGCACCGTAAAAATTCGTATAAATTCTCTGTATACCTTTTGGACCTACGATTTCTTGTGCATATGCCCCAGGTTATATAAAAACTTTCGTTAGTTGAACACTTTTTTATTTGAGCAACAGAAAACTCCTCACAAATTCGACCTTTGTCAGCTGTTCTGTTTTGACAGATTTCTGCCAATATTTGTGTTTGCCGCTTTATCGCTTTCTTTTGAGTTCTTTTAATCACGGAACTTTTGGGGAGGTTGCTACAGTAGTATTTGCTATATATGTGGTGGTTTTGGGTTGAAACCTGAAGCAAAAAGAGGTTGATTATATGTTATGCTACACTAATGTTGCTAATAGAATTGTATTTAGTTTTGTATGAAGGAAGTTTTCAAGTGTAGGGATTGGAGAATGATGAGATGAGTTGAAGAATGGACAAAAGCTCAAGCTTGGGGATGCCCATGCATCACCCCAAGAAATATCCAAGAAGTACAAGCGTCAAAGCTTGGGGATGCCCCTAAGGCACCCCTTCTTCATCGGCAAAAATCAGGTCACCTTTCAAGACACTATATTTTTATTGCTTTATGCACTATGTGTTTTTCTTGGAGTGTCAGTTGTTTTAGTTTTCTTAGTTAGTTTAGTTTGTTTGCTGCAATAAATGTTTGGACCCCAACAAATTTCCTTTGGAGGAGATGTACTTGTTTTCATTTGCAAAGAACACTCCGTTTTTCACTCTTATCGTTCACCGAGTTTTCTTCTTTTTCCGCTACTGCTTTTGGTTTTCGTTTTTGCCTTGATTTGCATTCAGACCTTGTCATATCTTTTCATCAAGGTGTATTTTGGCCTCTGATCTTTATTGGTTTTTATCAAAAGAGGTGTCTTTAAAATTTTCAAATGGTGTTGGAAAAGAGAAAAAGCTTTATGCAAAAAAGTGGTACAAGAAGGAGCTTGTGAAGACTGCGGCTTAGGCTTTTTCATGTCATGCTTGATGTCTTTTTGATAGTATGCTTAGTGGTTTTGCTGTAGCATGACTTGTCTCAAATAACTGAGATTACTTAATGAGCCTTTGAAAAAATCATGCATTGTTTTCAATTGTATGGAAGCATTATTTTGGTTTTCTCCTTGATGCTTTATTTGGGTTGACTTGGCGCATGCTCACACATGTTAGACTCTTACAAAGTCGCCAATAGCCTCTATGATCATTTAGTTTTTGACTTTTGATGCCATCTTATGCTTCTTTTAATGTCGCTTTGCATGATTATGGCCATTATTGCTCTCTTAGTTGGTCGCTCCCAGTCTTTTGCTAGCCCTCGCCTTGTATTGAGTATGAGCTCTACTCGTGCATCCAACTCCTAAAAGCCAAAGTTTTCCAAAGTGTCCACCATACATACCTACTAGCAATTTGCTATTCTAAGTAAATTTGACTTGCTTTTATTTTCTCTTCAAATTAAACTCTTACCAGTGTTATGCGAAATTCGGTCAGTAAAGCTCTCACAAACCGGGAGGCACACTTTACTTTTTCCTGTTCTTAAAAATTTGACATTGTGGTCTCTTATGTTGAGTTGTTATGCTTGCAAGTTGTAAGTTGGAGACTAGCCCAGCCATGCATTCATGGGCAAGCTTTCAACATTGCACTTCTTATTTGAGTTGATATCGTGATCTTTTGTTTATGGATGCCCGCGGTGTGAAATGAATTGGGAATCTTGTGGGGATCATGGAGTTTGTATATGTGTTAGGGAAACGCCGGGCCGCTAATCTAAGCCATGCATAATTCATGGTGGAAATTTGCAGCATACCCATGGTGAACATTTGACGACGCATCTCACAATATAAGGCTAAACAAATGGCAAATAAAAGAGATGTCGAGGTGTTCATTGTCTGCTTGTCCTATCATTTTGATGTGGGCTTGTTCCATGTCATCGGGCACGGAGGTACCCCGTTGGTGGTTCTCAATGATATGCATATATTTACAATGACAAGAGCCTTGCTTGGGACTCTAAGTAAAGTAGCATGAGGTTTGGGTACTCGTATTCACGGGACACGAGGTTTTCAACTTATAATTTGTCAAGCATATGCATCATAATTGTTCTCGCATTAACTTTAACCATTCAAGATGCTTATGATGGGGGCAATGAGAGGTCAAAGCCGGTAAGTACCATAATTTTTGAAGGTTATAAAACTTGCAATCACTGCTTCCCTCTGCGAAGGGCCTTTCTTTTACTTTTATGTTGAGTCACCACCTTCTATCTTTATGCACCATTAAGAGAGCATAGTTGTCATTCTTAGTATAATATGCATTGTCCCAAAGTTCATTGATTGATTCGTATTGTTGGTTTCACTTGTTCTCAAATTATTTGTATCTAGTCGCCCTCTTAAACTTGAAGGTGTCCTATGCATTTATGTTTTGCTCTTTTTGAAGGACAAGCTGAAAACCATTTGTATGTTTTTCCTTATGATTTGAACACACGTTTGACTTTCATTGTTTCATTTTCATGATCTTTTGTTTGTGTTCATTTGCATGTTTACAACATGGTTGCTAAGTTCTTATTGTCAAGATTATATCTTCCATGCCCATGTTTTAAGTTCTTATGATCCCAGCTCACAAATGCTTACATATATGATCAAGATTGTGTAGGTGCATGTCACCTCAAAAATTATTCTTTTGTTATCACTTACCTACTCGAGGATGAGCAGGAGTTAAGCTTGGGGATGCTTGATACGTCTCCAACGTATCTGTAATTTTTGATGCTCCATGCTTGTTTATACACCATTTGCCTAATGTTTCGTTACACTTCGTGGCACTTTTATGCATTTTCCGGAACTAACCTACTAACAAGTTGCCACAGTGCCAGTTCCCTATTTTCTGCTATTTTTGTGTTTCAGAAGTGATACATAAGAAATATTCTCGGAATTGGATGAAACAAGTTCCTGAAGTCTTATTTTGTCCGGGAGCTTCCAGGGATCCGAAGGAGAGTAGGAGGGGAGCCACAGGGGCCCCACACGCTAGGCCAGCGCGGCCAGGGCCTGGCCCGCGCCGCCCTGGTGTGAGGCCACCTGGCTCCACCTCTGACATCGCCCCTTCGCCTATAAAGACCCCCCGACGGGAAAAACCTAAGTACCCGATCAATTTTCCAGAACACATCGCGATCCGCCGCCGCCGTGGACCCAAAGATCGGGAGGGTCCAGAAGCTCTTCCCGGCACCCTGCCGGAGAGGGGAATCGCCACCGGAGGTCTTCTTCATCGCCATGCTTGCCTCCGGAGCGATGAGTGAGTAGTCTACCTTGGACTATGGGTCCATAGCAGTAGCTAGATGGTTGTCTTCTCCACCATGTGCTTCATGTTTAGATCTCATGAGCTGCCCTACATGATTGAGATCACCGTTATGTAATTCTACATGTTTGGTTTGTTGGGATCCGATGAATATTGGTGTTATGATTGAGTTGCTATACTGAATTATATCTTATGTTATCTCTATGTTGTTTATGATCTTGCATGCTCTCCGTTGTTAGTAGCTATCTTGGCCGAGTAGTTGCTAGTGACTCCAAGAGGGGGTATTTATGCTCGATAGTGGGTTCATGCCTCTATTTAATCTGGGGGAGTGACAGAAACCTCTAAGGTTGTAGATGTGTTGTTGCTACTAGGGAGAAAACAACATTCATATGCTCAAGGGCATATGCTTTGTTTACATTACACACTTTGCTTAATGCAATTATCTGTTGTTCGCAACTTAATACTTGTGGAGTTCTCGGATTGATTCGCCACAAGTGGATTATTAGTCATAGATGCAGTTGGATGGCGGTCTATGTATTTTGTTGCAATGCCCAGAGTAAATCTCATAGTGATCTTCTTGACATATCATGTTTATCTTTATTCTATCAATTGCCCAACTGTAATTTGTTTACCCAGCATGTGTTATTTATCTTATGGAGAGACACCACTAGTGAACTGTGGACCCCGGTCCTATTTCCATCATATTGCTATCACCTGTTTACTTTACTCGCACTGTTTACTTTACTCGCATACTTCTACTATTTTCCACTCGATACGCTCATAACCTTTGTTTCAAGCAAACCGGTGAGATTGACAACCTCATCGCAAGTTGGGAACAAAGTACTTGGTTGTGTTGTGTGCAGGTTCCGCGTTGCAGCTAGCAAGCAAAGCTTGGACGAGGCGCCATATATAAATTGTCCGAAGCTGTCGCAAACTAGCAAGCATCACCTTCAGTCATTATTTTTTCGCTCTTCTCCTGATCGACATACCTTGGTTTCTTAACTGAGGGAAAACTTGCTGCTATATTCATCAAAACCTTCTCTTGGGGTTCCCAACGGGCTGGTCATCCACCACGTCAACTTGGCACCAGCAGCACCCACTCGGTGATAGTTGCATCTACGAAGCTTGCAAGCGTGTTACTAGGTCACGAGGATGCAGTGTCATGAGAATGAGTAAATAGATTTGTCGATAATGAGATTGAACATGATATAGAGATTTCGATGATCGAATCTCGGACAGACCTAGAATCATGAGACAAAGGGAGTGGGATATAATTTTTGTGGATCAACGATGATTAATCATGGAATGCACAGGGGTCAGCACGACATTCTAGAGTCCACTGTTGATCATTGATCTGAGAGATGTCTCGATCATGTTTGGAGTATTTCCTGGCCTGTAGGATGGCACGCTTAAGGATATACGATGCTTAGGGATTGATTTGTGATTATCGGATAAGGAGTTAATCGAGAATGGTCTAGATGATACCTGAAAGGTTTCGGGTGATATCGAAAATGTTCCGGTGAGAGATAAATGCCAAGAAGTTGTTAATTAATGTGTTTAGTATTTATTTAATGTAATTAAATATTAAAAGCAAATTAATTAATAATTAATAAGTAAAAATGGGCTAACCCCTAATGGGCCACCATGTGGTAGCCCATTAGGGGGCGGCCAAGGCTTGCCTTGGGGTGCCCTAGGGTTTCCCCTAGGTGCCGGCGGCCATGGTGGTGATGCATGCAAAATACATGCATGAACTTTGTAGTTTATTGATACATATCCAACATAATATAATGTTATTAGTTGTTACAATCATGTTTTATAATGTTTTATGGGGATTTTCCATCGATCCCCCTTATTTTGGTTACAACTGTGCAAACCAGGAAAACCCTATTTTGCATATTTTTAAGTTCCAGGAACCTTCCTGAACTCAAATTGACCTGGGATTTTTGGAGCGTTAATATTTTATCATGAGAAGCACCTAGAGAAGAAGAAGTCAACGAGACGAGGCCCAGAGGCTGAACGGGTATAGGTGGCACAGGCCCCTTGCCAGGCCACGCCACCCATACTCATTGGGGCCTCGAGCCTCAGCTGCCATCCATCTTTGTCTCTAGACGCTCATCTTGACCTAAAAATGCTTATATATAGACCCCCCCCCCCTCGACAATCGCGATCAGGGGCGGCGGAGAAACACGAAACATAGAAACAGAGGCTGTTCTAGCGAAGATTGGAGGGGAAATGCTGCCGGAGTCGCCCCCGGATGCTTCTCCAACCTCTCCGACGTCAACACCATCATCACCGCCATGAAGAGTGAGTAGTACACCTCTGGACTATGGGTTTGTGGCAGTAGCTTGTTCTATTTCTCTCTTACGCTTCAATGTTTAGACATCATATGAGCTGCCCAACTTGATTATGATGCATATTATGTAATTCCTATGTGGTTGATCATTATTTTATTGGATGATTGATGAGATGTGATATGTTATTATGTTCTTGATGTATGAGTAGATGCATATTATTAACCTATTCTTTATTACTTGTTCTGATCCAACATGTATGCGAGAGCGCGAGAGGGGATGGTGTGTATTAGATGAAGTAACTAGGTAGTAGTGATTGAATAGAGACAGTGTTCATGATCTGCTAGGGTATTTTACCTGCTTCCACGGTTACCTCACTAGGGATAAAAAGAATGCATGTGTTATAATTTCTTAGTGAAAGCTGAGAATCGCGAGCGACATTCATAGACATAGTTTCTATCGTAATATGTCCAAGTGGTAGAATATTTGTTGTTCAACATCATGTCAAAGTACCTAAGGCTATACTATAGAAGTTATTTTGTAGGTTTCTTAGAGAAGAACGATAAGAGCTTTTGCGACTGTTCCCCGTGAGTTTGGTATTAAACCCCGATTTCCCTCGTGGGGAAAATTTACTCTTGCTACAACACTCTGCACTTGGAGTCCCGAGGAGTTGGCACCTTTGATAGGGTTATAAGGTGGTCCCTCCCTGGGGGGGCATCTGGCGGAGGTGCTACCTACCCCTAATGTCTCACAGGACCCATTGGTAAACTCCAAGAGGAAGGTATGATGAGCACAGCAGTAAGTTTTCCCTCAGTATGAAACCAAAGTTTAATCGACCAATAGGAGAAAGAAATCACTTATGAAGGTTGCTGCTGGCTGACTTTGGCAGGGCGCACTACCGGTGTCAATCAACAACGTGGAACCTGCACACAATACAACCAAACTACTTTGCCCCAACTTACAATTAGGTTGTCAATCTCACTGGTTTTGCTGAAAACAAAGGATATATAGTGTGGAAAGAGATGTTTGTTTGCAGTGAAATAAAATAGTACATGTGGAAAGTAAACATTGTTTGCAGTAGATGGTATTATCAATGTAAAAGAATGGACCAGGGTCCACAGTTCACTAGAGGTGTCTCTCCATAAAGATAAATAACATGCTGGGTGAACAAATTACAGTTGGGTAATTGACAAATAGAGAATGCATAACAATGCATGTACATGACATGAAGATTACTATGAGATTCATTTGGGCATTACAAGCAACAGATTATTGCATTAAGCAAAGTGTGTAATGTAAACAATACAATTATCCTTGAACAAAAGATTATTGTTTTCTCCCTAGTAGCAACAACACATCTACAACCTTAGAAGTTATTGTCACTCTCCCAGATTACTAGAGGCATGAACCCACTATCGAGCATAAATACTCCCTCTTGGAGTCACTAGCATCTACTTGGCCAAAGCATCTACTAGCAACGGAGAGCATGCAAGATCACAAATAACATGGACATGATAGATCAATAATTAACTTGACATAGTACTCAATATTCATTAGATCCCAACAAACACAACATGGCATTACAATAAGATGATCTTGATCATGATAGGCAGCTCACAAGATCTAAACATGGTGGCACAATTAGGAGAAGACAACCATCTAGCTACTGCTATGGACCCGTAGTCCAAAGATGAACTACTCATGCATCACTCCGGAGGTAGGCATGGCAATGAAGAAGGCCTCCGGTGATGATTCCCCTCTCTGGCAGGGTGCAGTGAAGAGCTTCAGAACCCTCCCAAACTAGGGTCGACGACGGCGGCAGCTACAGAACTTTTCATGGATGGAGGTTCGGGCCTTTAGGGTTTTTCCGAAGATGTGAATTTACAGGCGAAAGGGCGAGGTCGGTGGGCCCCGAGGGGCCCACACCATGGGGTGGCATAGCCAGGGGGTAGGTCGCGCCACCACCAGGTGTGGTCGGCTCGTTGCTCGTTTCCGTCTCTCCTTTGGACTTCGTCTTTGTGTCAGCAAAATAGCAACTTTGGCTTTTGTTTTGTCCAATTCCGAGAATATTTCCTTCAGTAAAAACCTGGAATAGAAAAACAACAGAAAATAGGAACTGGCACTGTGGCATCTTGTTAAAAGATTAGTTCCAGAAAATGCATAAAAATGCCATAAAATGTAAACAAAACATAAAGCAATTGGTGTAAAACAAGCATGGAGCATCAAAAATTATAGATACGTTTGCAACGTATCAACCCCATCCACCTACATAAACGCACCCCTAGCCTCCTTGGCTTATTCATCCATCTCTCCTCTCCTCTCTGGCTTGGCTCCCTCGTTTGGAGTTGTGCCCGCGAGCTAGAGGTAACTCCACCTTCAGGACACCGTCGCGCTGCTGGATTTCCGGCCCGAGTCTTCTTCTTTCGCTGCTTCGCTAAACTAGAGCCCGGAGGACATCTATACACCATACGTTTGTAGAAATGCGGAGGTGCTGCCATTTGTGGCACTTGTTTTCATCGACCCATTCGACTACACGACCTTGAGGTCGGCTTCAGTTGTCTCCATCGACAATGTTTGTGCGGGATCATCTTTTGCGCTTTCGGTCTTCGAAGGTATGAACACCATCGCTAATCCATTGCCTTACAACTACATAGAATAGATCATGGTATAGCACCATAGAATTTTTTCTTTTTTTCAGCTATGAACCCTAATAGAATGTGCTATGAAATTATCTTTTTTAAATGGGAAAGTGTCGATGGATTTCGTGTCGCAAGAACACGGGGTACCACGTGACGGACCCAAGGATTCGAACACAGGGGGCTGAACGTGGGAGATCTAGGATCGCAACGAAGCACGGTGACGGAAGCCTCGAGTGGTCGAACGCACTACGCACTGCAGAGAGAGACGCCGGGCTTTACCCAGGTTCAGGGCCCTCGTGGTGAGGTAACACCCCTACTTCCTGCCTTCTTGTATTACAACGTGACACCTCGCGAGGAGTACAAGGTCTTGGTTACAAAGCTCTAGCTGGCCAGAGGTTGACGAACCTGCGTGCCCAGCTAGCAGCTTGGAGAAGATGAAGATCCGATCCCCCCTAAGGGGTGGCCTCCCTTCGTTTTATAGCGCCAAGGTCCTCCTTCCCCTTATCTTCTTCGGGAAGGGGTTGCCACACTCGGCCAAGGAGGGAGGACAGCTGTAGACTACATTCTTCCGTGGACGTAGTCTTCGTAGAGTAGTGGCGCCGGTCCACCGGAGTGGGTGGAGGAAGCTGACGTCTTCCCCTAGCGCCCTGCACCATCCACGCTGTTTTTAGGGGGCTGGCCAACAACCACTATGCCGCTTTGGGCAGGCACGGAGAAAGTTGGGTCTCCTCCCTGTCGGGGGTAGCGTGGGCGGTACGCGGTCTTCTGTCCTTTATCTTCTTGCTCTGCACGCCAACGTGCTGAGCTGACATGGATGTGGTCCCTCTCCTCACCAGCGGGAGCTCGTGAGGATGTCTTCTGGTCCTTAGCAGTTTCCACCGTCGTTCTCCTCATGAGGCGCCTCCTCATGAGGGTCTTCTTGAATAGCTTCGGTCGTCGGTTCTCTCCTGGGCTGAAGATGGGCCGATGATGGGGCCCAGGAGCAGGTGGACCGGGATACCTCGGTATCCAGAACACCGACAGTAGCCCCCGGGAGCCCGGCCCGCGAACGCGCCCTCTTGAGGGAGGGAAGGGCTGGGGGCCCCAGAAGCTGCTGGGCCCTCCAACGGCGCGCGTCAACCGCGCGGTTAGAGGACCATGTGAAGAAGCAGAGGCAGCGGACGCGTGGCGCAACCGCAGCTGGTGAGGCGAAACGGCGGGCGACACTGCAGTCCCCGAGGCGTCAACTGTCATGATGGCGCGTCGCTTCACTGCGGAGCGCTGCGCTAACGCTTCAATTCCCACGCTGAGATTTGACGCATCGACGCCAGACGCCCCCCTTAAATACAGCCTCCTCGAAACCTCCGGCACCTCACCTTCTTCCTCCTGTGCCATTCCTCCTCCTTCACCCCCAAGCTCATGGATCCTTCCAACTCCTCCGCCGCCGGATCGAGCTTGGGAACGAAGCGCCGTGGACGCCCGCCGGGCAGTAGGAACAAAGAGAAGGTTCATGCCCGGTGGACGCCCGGCGCCGGCGGTCCCCTGCGCATTAGCGCGCCGAGGCAGGACGAGGCGAGCCGCACCACCCAGGGGACCTTCGGCGCTCTGACCCTTCGGGGTCCTGCTCTGAACTCGCCGTCGCCATTGGCGGCGGCGCCGGCTCCCCGCTCATCGGGGAGCATTGACCGCGTTCTCCGGGAGGTGGAGGCCACCCTGGGCCCCCCTCCCCCTGCTGCAGATCCTCCGGCCCCGCCGGCGAATGGAGTGGTCGCCACTCCGCGCCCCTTGGCAGCGGCGATGCTGGGACCCCTCATCGGCCCGGGGTCCCGCTTCCTGGAGCTCCTCGTCGTCGTCGACGCCCCGAGCTTCAACTCCCTTCGGCTGCCCGACGCAGTCCGGAGGGTGGTTTACACCCCCGGCGCGGCCGCCGGGGAGATTGCTCTGGGGGAGCAGAGCAGGCCAGATCTCTTCTGGCCTGTGGACATCCTCCTCAGAGCGGGTGGCAATGCCGTCCTCTCCGGTCGCTGGAGGGCCTTCGCCCTCGGACATCACCTCCGTGTCGGCGACCACCTCGTCTTCTGCTTCAAGCTAGGGGCGCTGGAGGCCTCGGTGCAGATCTTCACCGCCGGTGGCGTCCGCCGCACCTACCCCCAGCTTGCGGCGCAGTGAAGAGGAGATCCTGGCGCGGTAGACTTCTGGGGAGGGGAATTAGTCTCCTCCCCTCTTTTGTTGTGTAGTCCTCACCGGCGGGGTATGCCCCGCCGTGCTTTTGCTCCTCCCCTCATTGGGGACGCTTTAATGCAATCTGCTTATTAGCTATCTTGCTTTTTGCTTATTATTGCTCTTCATTGTCCTGGTCACCCGCACGCTCGAGAGCCCTAGTGAGCTGTTAGCGCCGACGGGAGGCCTCCCTGTGCCTCAAAGCTCGAGATGGGGTCGGCGCCGGCGACATACTGGACGATTCCTGAGACAAGAAGTTGAAGAAAAAGTTGGAAAAGAAAAAACCCCAAATCCCCAAAAACGGAAAAACAAGTCGATAAAACAAACAAAAAAATAAGGCGAATAAGATGCCCCTGTGACCGGCACAGGGACCTTCTCCGTCGTGGAGGAGCGCGGCACTATCTGTGCCAGCAGCTAAGAGCAAATTGCCGCGCGTGGCGATTTACGGGGCCTTCCTTGTCATTGAGGGAAGCTGGACCCTCACGGACGTGAAAACGTCGACGCTTAAGAGAGCCCAGAGACCGTCGACACCTCGCAAGGATTGCTCATGAGGTGAAGGGCCTGGCGCGGACCTCCGGATCTGCGTCTCCTTCGCAAGATGATCGGAGCGGCCTTGGTCTTCAATAATCCTGCCACGTTAGGCCTTCCTCGGTAGAGGGAATCTTCCTGCGGATGCTTTGTGCATCGACGCGTCCTTGCTTCCTCGTGAGGGTTGCCCACGAGGTGCCGGTCCTTAGCGGGTGCCTTGGGCACACCTTGGACTTTTCTCGAAGATTTTTTATTTTCCGGTGTACTTCGCGAGGAACAAAGCACCATGGGTATTAGGAGGTGATCGATAACAGGGCCGTCGCCCCCGACCAGAGCTCACTCCCTTCAGGTTTTTCAGGCTTGCTGTTTTCCGGGCAAAGGCCCCAGCATAGACACCGTGCCTAGCCCCCTTTCGCGTGGAGTACAATAGAAAATAAATGGACTTCATGCCATTTTAATGTCATGCCGAAGCAGAGGCGCTATATTGCGCAATAACTTAATATCAGTGCTTAAGAGCAGCTTGAGCTGATACAAGTGCCGTGAAAATGGTCTTTATCTCCTCGTGAGGAACCTAAGGGTAGAACTTTCGTAGATGAGCTATGTTCCACGGGTTCCCCACCGGCACGCCTTCAGCGGTTTCCAGCCGCGCCGAGCCTGGCCTGGCGATGTGCGTCACCTTGAAGGGTCCTTCCCACATTGGAGATAGCTTGTGCAGGCCCTCGCGAGAGAGTATTCTTCTCAGCACCAGGTCGCCAACCTCCAGAGTCCTTGCTCGAACATGGCGGCTATGGTAGCGGCGTAGTCCTTGCTGGTACCTCGCGGCGCGGAGCGCGGCTTGGCACCGAGCTTCTTCGAGCAGGAGGAGGCGGTCCTTGATGAGGTCCTCTTGGCGAATTTCATCAAAGGCGAGCACTCTTGGCGACCCGAATTTGACGTCGGTGGGTAGAACGGCCTCCGCCCCATAGACCAAGAAGAAAGGGGTCTCTCCAGTGGGTTTGGTGGCGGTAGTCCTGATGGACCACAAGATGGATTGGAGGTTGTCTAACCATTTTTTGCCGCAGGCTTCGAGCTTTGCGTTGAAGCTTTTCGTCTTGAGTCCCTTAAGGACTTCGGCGTTAGCACACTCGGCTTGGCCATTGCTCCTGGGGTAGGCGACGGAGGCGAAACAGATCTTGATGCCGGCCGATGCGCAGTACTCCCGGAACAGCCCGCTGGTGAACTGGCTGCCATTGTCGGTGATTATGCGGTTAGGCACACCAAAATGACAGACTAGCCCACGGATGAACTTGACTGCGGACCTGGCCGGGATTGTGCACACCGGTTCCACCTCCACCCACTTGGTGAATTTGTCGATGGCGACGTAGAGGTTTCGGTAGCCCCCTTGCGCTCTGGGAATGGACCAAGGATGTCCAGCCCCCAAACTGCAAAGGGCCAAGTGAGTGGGATGGTTTGCAGCTCCTGCGCCAGCTGGTGAATCTGCTTGGCATGGAATTGGCATGCCTCGCACCTCTTGACCATCTCTGTTGCATCCCCGAGCGCTGAAGGCCAGTAGAAGCCGCTTCGATATGCCTTCACGGCTAGAGTTGCAGCAGAAGCATGATGCCCGCACTCGCCGACGTGGATGTCCCTGAGAAGCTCTTGGCCTTGGTGAGTAGATATGCACTTCAGAGCGACGCTGTTTGGGCGATGCCGGTACAAGTCACCATCCTTGACGCAGTAGCCCAAAGCTTGTCGCACAATCCTTTCTGCATCCTCTTCATCCTCGGGAAGCCTGCTGCTGATGACGAAGGCCTTGAGCTCGAGGATCCAATCCACTACCTCCTACCGTGCCAATGCCAGAAGGACGCGGTCACCCGAAGGAGGCCCGCAGTCTGGAGCCCCCTGCTCCGGCGGCGGCGGCAGGGCAGGTGGAGGGTCTGATCCAGATGACAATGGAGAAGCGGACGGTCTGAAGAGACGCTCCTCAAAGACGCCGGCAGGTTGTGCCAGGCGATGAGAGGCGCGCTTGGCGATCTCGTCGGCTTCCACATTTTCTCCTCTCGGGATATGCTTCAGCTCCAAGCCTTGGAAGCGTTTTTCCATCTTTCGATGCTCCTCAAGATAAGCCGCCATGTGCTCATCCTTTGGAGTGTAGCTCTTGTTCGAGAAGTTCACAACCAGCTGTGAATCTCCCTTGACGATGAGGCGCTTGATGCCCAACGCGTTCGCTGCCCTTAAGCCGGCGAGTAGTCCTTCATATTCCGCGATGTTGTTGGAGACCTTGTGCTCAGGCTTAAAGCAGAGCTGTACGGCGTAGAAGAGCTTGTCTCCAGAGGGAGAGGTCAGGACAGCACCAGCTCCCGCGCCGGGAAGGTTGAAGGCGCCATCGAAGTGCATGACCCAGAGGCCTGGGGCCTCCTCTCCTGGGAGCGTTGACTCCACCTCTGGAGGCTCGTCGGTGAACGGGTCAGTCCACTCTGCAGTGAACTCGGCCAAAGCCTTGCTCTTGATTACCTTTGTAGTTTCGAAGGAGATGTCAAAGGGTTGAAGCTCCACGGCCCACTCTGCCACCCGCCCGGTGACGTTGGGATTGCGTAGGATGGTCTCCAGGGGACGATCGGTAACCACCTTTATCGGGTGACCCTGGAAGTAGTGGCGTAGCTTCCGTGAAGCGATGAGCAGGGTGTAGAGCAGCTTTTGCTGCATGGTGTAACGCTCCCGTGCGTCGCGTAGCACCGTGCTGACGAAGTACACGGGCTTCTGCACCTTGGTGATGCCCTCAGGAGTCCTCGCCGCGAGAGGCTCAGAAGGGTCGCTCTGAGGGAGCGGCTCGGTCGGCGAAGCTGCAGCGGGCGGCCCCTCTTGAGGGACAGAAGGGATTTCTGCCTCTACCTCGCGAGGAGCCCCCGGGCAGGGAGGATCAACTTCCTCTTTGGCGATTACCTTGGCGTCTCGCTCCGCGACGAGGACAGCGCTCGCTGTTCTCGGCGTTGCTGCGATGTAGAGCAGCAAGGGCTCGCGGAACATTGGGGCAACCATGATTGGTGGGCTCGTGAGTTACCTCTTCAGCTCGGTGAAAGCCTTGTCGGCTTCCGGACTCCACTCGAACTTCCCAGTGCGCTTCATGAGCTTGAAGAAGGGCAGAGCCTTCTCTCCGCTCCTCGCGATGAACTGCCCCAGGGCTGCCATGCATCCCGCGAGGCGCTGCATTTCCTTGAGATTGCGTGGAGGACGCATTTCCTCGATGGCCTTGACTTTGTCAGGGTTCGCCTCTATCCCGCGATGAGAAACGAGGAACCCCAACAACTTTCCCGATGGCAAGCCAAAGGCGCACTTGGCGGGGTTGAGCTTGATGTTTACCTTTCTCAGGTTGACGAATGTTTCTTCCAGATCATCGATGAAGGTGTGGCTCTCGCGAGTCTTGACGACGATGTCGTCGACGTAAGCTTCCGCATTCCTTCCCATCTGAGCCCCTAGGGCCTTACGCATGAGCCTTTGGAAGGTGGCTCCTGCGTTCTTCAGGCCGAAGGGCATGCAGACGTAGCAGTACACACCACAAGGCGTGATGAAGGCGGTCTTCTCCTCGTCCTCCTTTGCCATCTTGATCTGATGATAGCCGGAGAAAGCATCCAAGAAGCAGAGGAGGTCACAGCCGGCGGTGGAGTCGACGATTTGATCTATCCTTGGGAGCGGATAAGGATCCTTGGGACAGGCCTTGTTGAGACTTGTGAAGTCCATGCAGAGGCGCCCACTGCCATTTGACTTTGGGACGACCACCGGATTTGCAATCCAGGTTGGGTGGGCTACCTCGCGTATTAGCTTGGCCTTCTTTAGCTTCTCTATTTCCTTGACGATGAAGTCCTGCTTCTCTTGCGCTTGTTTCCTAGTCTTCTGCTTCACGGGGTGCGCCTGAGGGCACACGGCTAAGTGGTGCTCAATCACCTCCCTAGGTACGCCGGGCATATCTGACGGAGTCCAAGCGAACATGTCAAAGTTTGCCCGCAGGAAGGTGACGAGCGCGCTTTCCTATTTGGGGGAAAGCCCTGCCCCGATGGTGACAAAGTTTTCGCAGCCCCCAGCCTGGAGCGGGACCTTCTTAGTTGCAGACCGCTCTTGGGTGAACTGGGGCCTCCTCCCTGAGGGTACCGCAGCTTCCCCAAAGCTCATGTCCAGCATCGGGTGGACCAGGTCCTCGCTTGGAGTAGGCGATGCAGAGGCGGCAAACTTCTTCCCTGTCGAGCCCTGCAGGTGGGGCTCGAGAGAGGCCTTCTTCGCAGCAGCCCGCTCTTGGGATACGAGATGCTTCTTCCTCACGAGGTCGCCAGAGTGTTCCAGTAGATCTTCGTCGGCGGGGAACATGGTGGCGGCCTCACGGTAGACATGCTCCACTGATCGGAGAGCATCCTTCTCATTGCAGCGCACGGTGATCGTGCCGTTGGTGCCCAGAATCTTGAGGACGTTGAAGCCATGGTGCGTTGCTGCCATAAACTTTGCCAGGGCTGGGTAGCCGAGAATGGCATTGTACGGCAGCGCAATGTAGGCGACGTTGAAATCGAGGCTCTCTGTCCTGTAGTTGTCCCGGGTGCCGAAGGTTACGGGCAGGCGTACCTGCCCAATTGGCGTTGTAGACCCTTCAGTTACCCCGAAGAATGGTCGAGTTGGCATGAGCCGGTGGTACGGCACCTGCATCTTCTCGAAGATCTCGACCGAGATGATGTTGAGGCCCGCCCCTCCGTCGATGAGAGTGCGATTGACGGCGACGTTATTGATGGTTGGCGTGCACAAGAGGGGAATTGTGCCCACGCCCCTGGTGGAGGCCGGATGGTCTCCCTCGTCGAAGCCGATCTTGCACGTTGACCACTTCATTAGGCGGTTGCTGATGTTGGGCTGTGCTGCCGCGATCTCTCGCGACAGCTGCTTGAAGTGACGATTAGATAAAGGAGCCTGAGCTCCACCCAGGAGGCAAGCGGCGAAGTCTCGCGGCTCTTGATAGCCCCCCTGGTTCTCCTCCCGACGATCGTTTGCTGGTGGGGGCAGCGGCAGCGGCTCAGGATCGGCTCGAGACAGACCCTCGCGGCGGCGACCTTCCTCGCGGTCGTCATCGCGGTGATCGCCCCGGGATCCACTCTTGCCGTAGCTGCGGCTACCCCCGCGGCGCTTGGAGACGCCATTTTCTTCATGAAATTTTCGGACAATCCAGCAATCATCGGTATTGTGGGTGTCCTTCTTGTGGAGAATGCAGAAACGGCGACGTCGACCTTTATCGCGTTCGGAGCGATCCCCGCGGCGTTGCTTATGATCTGGTTCTGCCGCGAGGACAGCGGCCTCCTTTCGCTTGGGGTCCTTGGACTTCGGCTTTGGGGGAAGCGCCTCTGGCAGGTTGTGCACGAAGAGCCTCCCCTCCTCGGGCTTGGCGCAGCGATCGGCGATCTCGAAGAGCCTGACGACGGAAGTCAGCTCATCATTCACGGACAGCTTCTCCCTCATCTTGATGTCGGAGACGCCCGTGGAGAACGCGGAGATGACCTCCTCGTTAGAGATCCTGGGGATCTTGTTCCTCATCTGACTGAAGCGCTGGATATACTGACAAAGCATCTCGCCCTTGTACTGACGCACCGCCTTAAGATCGTTCTTAGTAGCGGGGCGCTTGTACGTGGGCATGAAGTTGGCGACGAACTGACGACATAAATCCTTCCATGAAGTCACGGATTCGTGAGGAAGATTCATGAGCCAAGTTCGCGGGGCATCCTTGAGGGCCATGGGGAACCAATTGGCCATGGCACGCTGATCTCCACGCGCGGCCTGGACGGCGACGACGTAGAGCTGGAGGAATTCAACGGGGTTGGTAGTCCCGTCGTAACACGCGCCGATGTCCGGCTTGAACTTGTCAGGCCAGACCACATAGCGTTGCTGGCGAGTGAGAGCAAGACACCCGGGGTTGTAGATAGGGTTGCCGGGGGTCCTGACGTTCTTGCTAGCTTCGCCGATGTCATCGATGGCGCGGTCATGATTTTCGCGGCGGCGCTCCAGGGAGACGCGTGCGTCTTCCGGAGCGCGTTGGACGATTTGGCAGCTGGGCTCCCTGCGCGGTGAAGATGCGGCGCGGGAAGCTACCTTCTTGGCCTTGGCGGCCTTCCCATCTCCGGCGCCCGGGGCGCGGCGCCCCACCGCCGGATCTGGTTGCCCCGCGCCCTGGGCTCCTCCCTGGGCCGGGTCTTCGTTGGCGATGGTGACGAGCTCGGCGATTCGAGCGCGCCATCCCTCACGCCCATCATCAGTGGGCTGATAGCGCAGCAGCTCCTGCGCCATGGCGAGAGCCTGCGCAGGAGACAGCTGACTCCCAGAACGAGCGCGGGAAGTGGTGGTGGCGGTGAAGGAGAGCGAAGGCTCTGTATGCCCGGACGGGAGGTAGGAGGACTCCAGATCTTCCTCCTCTTCCTCCCCGGCCGAAGCTTCACGACGACGGAAGATGGGCTCGGTTTTCCCTCGCACAGCGTTGTGGTGGCGAAGACGCTCGAGCCTTGCGTTGGCGTCGGCCATCTCGAAGCAGATCTGGAAGAAAACACACCACAGCCCCCTTCCTGGCACGCCAAATGTCGATGGATTTTGTGTCGCAAGAACACGGGGTACCATGCGACGGACCCAAGGATTCGAATGCAGGGGGCTGAACGTGGGAGATCTAGGATCGCAACGAAGCACGGTGACGGAAGCCTCGAGTCGTCAAACGTACTACGCACTGCAGAGAGAGATGACGGGCTTTACCCAAGTTCAGGGCCCTCGTGGTGAGGTAACACCCCTACTTCCTGCCTTCTTGTATTACAACGCGACACCTCGCGAGGAGTACAAGGTCTTGGTTACAAAGCTCTAGCTGGCCAGAGGTTGAAGAACCTGCGTGCCCAGCTAGCAGCTTGGAGAAGATGAAGATCTGATCCCCCCTAAGGGGTGGCCTCCCTTCCTTTTATAGCGCCAAGGTCCTCCTTCCCCTTATCTTCTTGGGGAAGGGGTTGCCACACCCGGCCAAGGAGGGAGGACAGCTGTAGACTACATTCTTCCGTGGACGTAGTCTTCGTAGAGTAGTGGCGCCAGTCCACCGGAGTGGGTGGAGGAAGCTGACGTCTTCTCCTGGCGCCCTGCACCGTCCACGCTATTTTTAGGGGGGTGGCCAACAACCACTGTGCTGCTTTGGGCAGGCACGGAGAAAGTTGGTCTCCTCCCTGTCAGGGGTAGCGTGGGCGGTACGCGGTCTTCTGTCCTTTATCTTCTTTCTCTGCACGCCAACGTGCTGAGCTGACGTGGACGTGGTCCCTCTCCTCACCAGCGGGAGCTCGTGAGGAGGTCTTCTGGTCCTTAGCAGTTTCCACCGTCGTTCTCCTCATGAGGCGCCTCCTCATGAGGGTCTTCTTGAATAGCTTCGGTCATCGGTTCTCTCCTGGGCTGAAGATGGGCCGATGACGGGGCCCGGGAGTAGGTGGACCGGGATACCCTAGTATCCAGAACACCGACATAAAGCCCTACCATCTTTATCAAAATAATGCATACAACTCTTTTTTAATTATTCAACAATAATCGGTAAAAAGCATACACAATCATACAAACCGGAGCCACCAAAACCACCAAACTAGTAGAACATAAATGGCTCAACACATGACCTTGTGCCCCGATCACCACGAACACTAACTCCCCGGCACAATCGAGAGATAGCGCCATGTGCCCATTCTCCATAAGCCACTTACACCACTTTCCGCCAATCAATCTCCAGGGTGATCAACTGAAGCAAATCTACTCATCCGGCGTACCATCAATGCCACCATGGGGCCTAACAGTGCCCCCGCTCTGCGCGAGTCCATCAAGACACATCCGTCACCGAGACTCCGCTGCACCATGCTACTGAGACCTGACGTCATCTAACCATTGCTTCAAAGACAATGTCCCCAAGAGGGAGAGCGGTTCCAAAGGTGTCGCCATTGTCCACCCCAAAAGAAATTGGACCTAACATTTCCCCGTAGTAGCATGAGTGAGTAGATGAAGGCTGCACCAACGATGCCTTCAACAAGGTAACAACACAAAGAACACCGACACCGCATGCTGATACGTCTCAAACATATCTATAATTTTTTATAATCCATGCTTGTTCTTACACCATTTGCTTAGTGTTTTGTTACACTTCGTGGCGTTTTATGCATTTTCCAGAACTAACCTATTAACAAGATGCCACAGTGCCAGTTCCCTGTTTTCTGCTGTTTTTGTGTTTTAGAAAAGTTACACAGGAAATATTCTCTGAATTGGACGAAACAAAAGCTGAACCTCGTATTTTTACCGAAGCTTCCAGAAGACTGAAGAGGAGACGGAGGGAGGACACGGGCTAGCCACACCATAGGGCGGCGTGGCCAGCCCCTGGCCCGCGCCCCCTATGGGTGAGGCCGCCCTGGTCCACTCCTGACGCCGCCCCTTATCATATAAAGACCCCTCGACGGGAAAAACCTAAACACCTGATCAATTTTCCAGAAACACATCGCGATCCGCCGCCATTGTCGACCCGAGATCGGGAAGGTCCAGAAGCTCTTCCCGGCACCCTGCCGGAGAGGGGAATCGCCACCGGAGGTCTTCTTCATCGCCATGCTTGCCTCCGGCGTGATGAGTGAGTAGTCTACCTTGGACTATGGGTCCATAGCAGTAGCTAGATGGTTGTCTCCTCCACCATGTGCTTCATGTTTAGATCTCGTGAGCTGCCTTACATGATCGAGGTCATCCTTATGTAATTCTACATGTTGTGTTTGTTGGGATCCGATGAATATTGGTGTTATGTTAAGTTGATGTGTGATACGTCCAAAACGTATCTACTTTCCCGAACACTTTTGATATTGTTTCTCCTCTAATTTGTGTGTTTTGAATGCAACTAACACGAACTAACGCTGTTTTCAGCAGAATTGCTCTGGTGTCTCGTTTTTGTGCAGAAATCCAACTTTCAGTAAAAATCTGGGAAAATATTGCAAAAATCCTATTTCACCAGAAGACCCACGGAGCCTTAAGATGAGACGGAGAGGGGCTAGGAGGCCACCACACAACCAGGGGGCACGACCCAAGCCTGGCTGCGCCCACCTATTGTGTGACCGCCTCGGCCATCGCCTCGACCCCTCCTTCTGCCTACATATACCCTCTGACCTGAAAGGAGCGGGGGTTCGGCGTTTTTCCTAGATAGACTTCCGCTGCGCCACGGCCATCAGAAACCGCGATTCGGAACCAGAAACTCCGTTCTGGCACCCTGCCGGGATGGGGATTTGGAGGAGAACTTCATCACCATCATCACCGACGTCTCTCCATCAACCATCCATGACCCCCCCATCCATGTGTGAGTAATTCCCGCTGTAGGCGAAGGGGATGGTAGGGATTGGATGAGATCATTCATGTAATTTGCTATGAGATTGTTAGGGCATAGTGCCTAGTATCTATTATTAGTGCTTATGACATTGTTGCAACTTGTTGTGCTTAATGCTTGTCACTTTGGGCCCGAGTGCCATGATCTCAGATCTGAACTTGTTATTGTTATATGATGATACTTGTTATTTATGATCTTACCTGCAAGTTATATACACATATTGTTGTCCGGAACCCGAGGCCCCAAGTGATAGAAATTGGGATAACCGGAGGGGATGGCTATGATGTGAGGATCACATGTGTTCACCAAGTGTTAATGCTTTGCTCCAGTACCTTATTAAAAGGAGTACCTTAATTACCAGTAGTTTCCCTTGAGGCCCTGCTGTAACAGGCTAGTAGGACAAAAGATGTCGTGCAAGTTTCTCATTGCGAGCACGTACGACTATATACGGAAAACATGCCTATGATTGTTAGTACTAGGATGCTTTATCATTATTTACCTGCAATTGCCCATGTCTCACTGATTTCATGAATTATCTTATCCATGCAACGCCCATACATCCATCCCTATGCCTACAGTATTTGATCCTACTATTTACTATTGCTACTATTACCGCTTTTATTTTACTACTGTTGTTACTGTTTCACTACTATCACCACTATAAAACTGTTGCTACTGATAAACCGCTGCGAGCAAGTCTGTTTCCAGGTGCAGCTGAATTGACAACTCATCTGTTAAGACTTATTAATATTCTTTGGCTCCCATTTTGTCGAATCAATAAATTTGGGTTTTACTTCCCTCGAAGACTGTTGCGATCCCCTATACTCGTGGGTCATCAAGACTATTTTCTGGCGCTATTGCCGGGGAGCATAGCTTTATCTGTAAGTTCACTTGGAATTCATATTGTTCGCTGCAATCCTTTCATCATGGGTAAACCTCATGATGGAAAAGTTCCTGTATTGCCATCCACTACAAGAAGAGGTACGACTTTGAACACCTCTGTTGCTCTTGATTCACCGTCTGTTATGAGTAAGTTGCTTACACCACCACACGTACACGCTACTGCTACTTCTTCTGCTGAGTTTGAAAACGCCACTGATAATTTAGATGATGCTTCTACTGTGCTTGATGAGAGTGGTTCGTTAGGTTCCTTTTTAGATGCTACAATTGCTAGAGCTAAGATGGGAAACACCACTGTTACACCTGTTAGTTCACCTGAGTCTAGGGAATGCCCTAGTGACGATTTTGATGACGCTTATATTGAGCTTGATGATGATTTTATTGCCGAAGCTCATGCCACTCGTGATGCTAATGATGTTAAGGAACTTCTAGCAAGACGTGCTGTTAGATATAAATTATCTCGTGATGCTAAGTTTGTTGCTTCTCCCATAAATATTAGAGATAAGGATTATGATTTCTCTTTAGATTTATCTTTCATATCTATTGTTGAGAAAGACCCTTTTGTGGTAATAAAGGTGAAAGTGATATGGCCCATATGAATGAGCTTTCTACTTTGAGTAATTTGTTTTCTGATGATATTAAGCTGCGCACTTACTTTGTTGCTAAGATTTTCCCATTTTCGTTGAAAGGTGCAGCTAAAACTTGGTTTAATAATTTGTCTCCTGGATCTCTTAATAGTCCTATTTCTTTGGTTAATGCTTTCTTTCAGAAATATTTTCCTGCTAGTGCTCAACATGCTGCTGTGCAGAAAATCTTTGACTTTGAACAGGGAAAAGGAGAGATATTGCCTGAATCTTGGGCAAGGTTTTGCTCTCTAATTAGAGCGTTGCCTAAGGAGCCATTGCCTAAAAATTAACTCCTTGATATATTTTATAATGGACTAACTGATGAATCTAACACTACTAGGAAAACAGCTATAGGTGGAGGACTTACCCGTAGCGCATACAGTAGGTGGTGCGCTGCGGCTATTTAGCCGTAGCGCACCGTGCACAGTGCGCTGCTGCTATACACACTACCCGCAGCGCACCAGAGATAAGCATGCGCTATGGCTATTTGTAGACATGGACGGCCGTTTTTCCTAAGCTTACCCGTAGCGCACCTCTCGTGCATGCGCTACGGGTAGTTAGTGTTACCCGTAGCGCATGCACGAGAGGTGCGCTACGGGTAAGCTTAGGAGGGACATATAGGCATAATCCTAGGTTACCCGTAGCGCATTGTATAGGCATGCGCTACGGGTAAGTTCTCTACCCGCAGCGCATGCCTATACAATGCGCTACGGGTAACCTGGGATGCTTATTTTTAAGGCATGAAGCCACCTAGCTCCAATCATTGCCCCCTTCTTCCCCCTCCATTCACAAGTAGATCTGGTCGTCCCCCTCCTCCTCCCCAACCTAATTTCATCAATCTTTCATCTATTTTAGCTTATTAAAGCTACTTTTGTTGGTAGATATATGAGTGCAATGTCTACTAACCTTTAGATATCACTTTATTACTATCTCATGCACACACACACTCTCGTTCTCTCGTGTCGCGGTATCGTCTATAATAGGTGAGTAATATGAGGACATCGGTGTGTGGCATCGGTGTTTGTATGCTTATAGGTGTGTCATTGTTGTTTGTATGTATGCATGCTTGTGTGGCATCGGAACACGTTTGCATGTATGAATTCTTATTTGTTTGGATCCAAATATGATGATTTACCGATGGTGCCATTGTTGTTATGCCGAAATGTTGATTTACTTCCATTTCGGTATATTTTGGCACCACGGATAGGTCCATTTTTAGGCAAGGTCATGCCAAAAAATTTGGACGACTATGTGTGTATTTGGCCGGTTCTAAGATATTCTCTTGCTCTATATATATGTATACCAGGCAACCATGGTCCGGTCGATGAATGAAGGCACAGTGGCAAGATATATGAAAGCCGCGACGCACGACATGATTCGAAATAACCAGACGGAGATAAAGTGTCCGTGTCACAAATGCAAACTGAAGTGCTATATCGACCCTTATTCCGGGCAACTGCAGAGCCACCTGCTCTCTCGCGGTTTCATGGATGGCTACACTCGGTGGATAAGTGACGAAGATGATGACAACGTCCATGGAGCGGCGATGGGAAATGATGAGGAAGGGCATGGTGGTGACAAAGAGTTTCCCAGTCATGATGAAGGCGGAGAAGATGCCGGACATGGTGGAGAAGATCAAGATGCCGGACATGGTGGAGAAGATCAAGATGCCGGACATGGTGAAGAAGATCAAGATGCCGGACATGGTGAAGAAGATCAAGATGCCGGAGCAGATGGAACACCGTCAGGTAGCTGGGTGCAGAACCCTTACGTTCAAGCACTACTTCTCAAGCCGACAAGCAACGCGCGGGATGCCGCTAGAGAGAAAGCCAAGCTGGCGAGCCTAGAGAAGGACGCGGTTACTCCATTGTATGCAGGATGCAGGCCCGGGGATACACGTTTGGATGTCACGCTCAGGGCACTGCAGATGAAGGCAAGACACAAATGGACCGACAAAAGCTTTGACGAAAACATGGCATTCTGGCAGGAGCGTCTTCCCGAGGGGAACAAGTGTCCAACTAATATCGAGGAGGCCAAAAAAATCGTGTGCCCTCTTGATTTACCTCACGTGAGATACCATGCTTGCATTAATGATTGCATCATTTATCGGCGAGAAGATGCGGAGAGAAACACATGTCCGGTGTGCGGCGCATCTCGATACAAGAGTGGGAAGAAAGCTCCTCGAAAGGTAGTATGGTACTTTCCGATCACTCCTCGTCTACAGCGATATTTCGCAGACCCTAAGGAAGCAAAGCTTATGCGCTGGCACGCGGAAAGGAAGAAGCCAAAAGATAATGACGATGATGATCAGGAGGACATGATACTGAGACACCCTTCAGATGCTAGCCAGTGGAAGGCATTGGACATCGAGTGCCCAGAATTTGGTAATGATCCAAGGAACGTCAGGTTGGGTGTGAGCACCGATGGACTCAATCCGTTTGGCAGCCAGAGCAGCACCCATAGCACCTGGCCCGTATTTGTATGGATGTACAACCTACCCCCCTGGCTGTGCATGAAGAGGAGGTACATACAAATGACTATGCTAATTCAAGGTCCAAAACAACCGGGAAATGACATCCAACTGTATCTCGGTCTGCTGACAGAGGAACTAGCCACGTTATGGGACACACCACCCAATACATGGGACGCCGTCGCACAAGATTATTTTCCTATGAGAGCCGCGTTGGTCACGACGGTGCATGACTATCTCGGTTGCGGATATGTCTCGGGGCAGGTGGTCCACGGATATTGTGCCTGTATTCGGTGCATGGATGACACAACATATCACCAGCTACAGAAAGATCCCGGTTCTTCGAAGACCGTGTTCCTTGGGCATCGAAGGTGGCTTCGCAAGGATGACCCATGGAGAAAACGCAAAGATCTGTTCAATGGTAAAATTGAGATCCGAGATCCCCCATGTCTAAGGAGCGGCGACGAAATCGATGAGTTGTTGACAAGTTGGCCAGAGTGCCCTGCACCGGGAAAGAAGCGAAAGGCGCCCAAGCCGCTCCTGAAGGTATGGAAAAGGAGGTCTGTTTTCTGGGATCTGCCTTACTGGAAGATCCTCCGCATGCCCCATAGCCTTGATGTCATGCATATCACAAAAAACGTGTGCGAGAGTCTGCTTGGCACCCTTCTCAACATGCCTGATAGGACCAAAGACGGACCGAAAGCAAGGCACGACTTGGCATTTATGAATATCAGGGAAGACCTTCACTTAGGACGATCTGATGATGATGACGATGATGATGAGGAGACCGAAGGTCGTCGCAAGGGAAAAAGGGCCAAGAGGAACGAGTATCACTGCCCCGCTTCGTGCTTCACTCTAAGTCCTCAGGAGATCGAGCAGTTTTTCAACTGCCTCCTAGGAGTCAAAGTTCCCTACGGTTACTCGGGCAAGATAAGTAGATACCTAGACAAAGCGAAGCAGAAGTTCAGCGGGATGAAGTCTCACGACTGTCACGTGCTGATGACGCAGATACTTCCGATTGCAATTCGAGGAATAATGGACGAGCACGTCCGCAAAACGTTGTTTGGCCTCTGCAACTTTTTCGACGTCATCTCTCGGAAGTCAATTAGCCTGAGGAAACTTCATAGGCTACAGGAAGAGATCGTGGTGATTCTATGCGAGCTAGAGATGTACTTCCCGCCCGCATTCTTTGATATTATGGTACATCTGCTCGTCCATATCGTGGAGGATATCGTCCAACTCGGGCCGATGTTCCTGCACAGCATGATGCCGTTTGAAAGGATGAATGGTGTCATCAAAGGATACGTTCGCAATAGATCACGTCCCGATGGAAGCATAGCCAAGGGCTTCCTGACCGAAGAGTGCATCTCCTTCTGCACGAATTACTTAACATCGAAAACCCTGTTGGTCTGCCCGTCAACAAGCACCTTGACAGGATCGATGGATGGGGTCACCGCGAGGGTCGTCATGAAATGCATATCGACTTCACTGGTCGACGCGCCGACTTTGATAGAGCAAACCTAGTCGCGCTACAGCACATGCAACTGATCGACCCTTGGGTAGAAGAGCACAAAAGCTTTATTGCGAATAAGTATAGTGACAGGGGCGAGCAGAGGACGGAAGGAGCAATAATCAATGAGCACAACTCCAATTTCACGCGTTGGTTCAAGGACAAGCTTCTAGCTAATCCCCCACCAATGCAATCTTCCGAGGAAGAAAAACTCATATTCGCCTTGTCACAGGGAGCTGAACACTGTCTAATGACCTATCAGGCATATGATATCAATGGCTACACATTTTACACTGAGGAAAAGGACAGTAATTGCGATTACCAGAACTCAGGGGTAACGATGGAAGCCTACACCGGTGATGTCAAGCAAAGATACTACGGAAGGATCGAGGAGATCTGGGAGCTGAGCTACGCTGGGGAGAAGGTGCCGATGTTTCGTGTTAGATGGGCCAAAAACGTCGTAAAAGAAGACCGGTATTTCACCACCATGGTTATACCCGAAGCCAAATCCAAGACTGCCGGCGCAAACGTCACCGCTAAAAATGAGCCATGGGTACTGGCAAGCCAAGTGGACCAATGCTTCTTCATTACCGACCCACCAAAGCCTACCCGGGTTGTCGTGAGAAGAGGCAAAAGGAACATCATCGAAATGGATGGAGTCACCAACGAGCAAGACTTTGACATGTACGGTGACCCGAAGATGGAAGATGAAAGCGATGCCGATGTACCATACACAACAAGAAGAAGCCGGACCACCCAACCTAAAGGTCTACCGTTCAAGAGAAGAAGTCTCGCGGTTCCGGGGCTTAATTATTCAACATTGACAAAGAAGGGCAAAAAGATTGTGAAACGGTAGCAAAGCTTGACCGTGTGTGTGGGCATATTATTATTATGTATCACTTATCCATTTTTGGACAAAACTAGACATGTAACTCATATTTTGTATCATTTATCAATCACTTTTGTATTTTTGGTATGATACAAAAATGTTATGTGTGCTTATTTTCTTTATAATATATATTATAATATATTATAATGTAATAACATGCTAAAAAGTTAACTAAAAAATAAAACAACAAAAAATTTGGTTCATATTTTGTATCATTTATCAATCACTTTTGTATTTTTGGTATGATACAAAAATGTTATGTGTGCTTATTTTCTTTATAATATATATTATAATATATTATAATGTAATAACATGCTAAAAAGTTAACTAAAAAATAAAACAACAAAAAATTTGGTTCATATTTTGTATCATTTATCAATCACTTTTGTATTTTTGGCATGATATAAAAATATTATTTGTGCTTATTTACTTTATAATATATATTATAATATATTATAATGTAATAACATGCTAAAAAGTTAACTAAAAAATAAAACAACCAAAAATTTGGTTCATATTTTGTATCATTTATCAATCACTTTTGTATTTTTGGCATGATACAAAAATATTATTTGTGCTTATTTACTTTATAATATATATTATAATATATTATAATGTAATAGCATGCTAAAAAGTTAACTAAAAAATAAAACAACAAAAAATTTGGTTCCAGGACTCGAACCTGGAACTCCTAGAACAGGCAGGCTGGCCGAAGCCACTAGGGCAGACAGAAGGTTGTGTCTTGCAATGGTTTATTTGTTTTTAAACTATACTAGCATTAGCCGTAGCGCATCACCACCCCCGTGCGCTACGGGTAATATTACCCGTAGCGCACCGTCCCTCCGTGCGCTACGACTAAGATCCTTCATAGCCAACAGCCACGGGCGCCCGCCTTCTCCCCTAACCGGCCAGATCGAGACGAGCGCATCACCACTTCCCCCATCGATCCCTAGCGCCGCCGTGTCGAAGCCCCGGCGCAGAGGTTGCAGAGAAGCCCCGGCGCAGAGGTCGCAGAGAAGCCCCGCCGCCGCTCGCAGAGGAGCCGCGCCGCCGCTCGCAGAGGAGCCGCGCGCGACGCCATCCTCTACGCCTGCGCCCCGCCGCCGCTCGCAGAGGAGCCCCGCCGCAGAAGAGCCGCGACGCCATCGATCCTCTACGCCTGCGCCCCGCCCCAGCAAGCCGCGACACGCGCCATCCTCTACGCCTGCGCCCCGCCCCCAGCAAGCCGCGACGCCGTCCCAACCTCGCCGTCCTCTACTCCTGCGTCGCCGTGGAGGTAAGGTTTCTCTGACGCCGTCCCAACCTCGCCGTCCTCTACTCCTGTGTATCGGCAAGTCTGCCTCTTCTTTGTCAGTTAACAGCTGCTTCAGTTGTCGTTCTTCAGAAAGTTCAGTTAGGGATTCTGTCAGTTTGACAGTTAGTTTTCTTTCCAGTTTTAGCTGAAAATAAACCGAGTTGTGACTTGGTCTTTTATCCGTTAAGAAGATAGGATAGAGTGGCGCCATGATCGATCGTGGGATGGCAGCGTTGTGGACTTGTTAGTGGCCTGAATTTTAGGATCAGATAGTTGTAACCCTGCATAAATAGAAGAGAAGAGCAAACAGAAAAGCTGTATGTTTTACACAGCACCAAAATTCTCGTGTCAATCCTCTCTGTGATCAAAATCCTTCGCGTGTGTTTAGAGCTAGAAACCAACATTCTTCTATTTGACAAATACTAGTAACAATTGCACATGTGCAATGACTGTAAGTTTGCAAAAGATTGGATTATCAGTTGATTGCTGCAGTCCCTCACTGAATGAATTCGGTTTCTACTTTCTCACAGATAATGATTAGAAAGTGAAAGAAACATTGGATAGTAGTTCACTAAGTTCAGTAAGAGAATGTAGCAACCAAAACTGTGGTGCTGGGGATTCGAAGATGAACATTGGCTTACACTCGATAAGTCAGTGGCATTTCTTATAACTAGATATCGTGTCACATGTGTTGTGCAATCGATGCACCACTAATGCTGGCCTCCTCTAGTATGTTAGTAGTTTATGGGGATAAAATAAACCAAAGATTATAGATGCGATTATTTTTATGGATATTTACTATATATAAATAAAAGATAGAATTATTCTAGTTTGCTATCACTGGAAGACATAGCTAAATTAAAACTAGCATGCTATTATAATTTATGGATTTTTTTTCCAAATGTTGTTTAATTATATCTTATATTCCTCCAAAACAATCATACCATGATTTAATTATGTCTAGATGCCATCATTTTCTATGACCTGATGAAAAACAGTACACTTGCAACTCAATAATTTTGAAGAAAAAAATTCTGGAAGCTATAGTCACAATCTATTTTGGTCAGAATGTAATTTATGTAAACCTGGGAGTCTTATAAGTTATTCTGGAAGTTATATGTACTGGGAGTCTTATAAGTTATTCTGGAAGTTATATGTACTGGGAGTTATATGTACTGGAAGTTATATGTACTGGGAGTCATATATGTAAACCTGGGAGTCTTATAAGTTATTCTGGAAGTTATATGTACTGGGAGTTGCTTGCTGCTTATATGTACTATGAATTTTGCAGCTGCTGCTGCTTGCTGCTGCTGCTGCTTGCTACTGCTGCTGCTTGCTTGCTGCTGCTGCTTGCTTGCTGCTGCTTGCTGCTGCTGCTTGCTGCTGCTGCTGCTTGCTGCTGCTGCTTGCTGCTTGCTACTGCTTGCTGCTGCTGCTTGCTGCTGCTGCTTGCTACTGCTTGCTATTGCTTGCTATGAATTTTTGTGCAGGGGATTCAAATGAGTGCCCATTTAGCAATGAAATGTCGATTTACTTCCGTTTCAGCAAAAATGGGCACTCCCTATGTCCAAAAAACAGCATAGGTCATGCCGGATTTTTTCGTGAATTATTTTATTAACTTGTAGCATTTTCTTTATTTAGTGTGAACATGGCCGACAACGAGGAAGCCAGTGGTTCTGCCAAGCCATTCTGGAAGTTGTCCCAAGAATTGGAAGAAGAGGAGATGATGAATGTAGAGGTAGATCAGGAGAGGGAGGAAGAAGAGGAGATGGAGGGCGGAGATCCCGATTATATGGATGTAGAAGAAGACGATATGGATCAGGGTGCCGACGACACCACTACCACCACATCTGGCGGTGAAGATGGTACCCAACAGAAGAAGAAGCCACGGAAGGATAGGAAGGATCGGCGCCCAAACCAGCTGCTGACCGACCGAGAAGCAATCACACAAGTGTCGGAGAATGGGTATCCTCTGGCGCCTGAGCATGTTGTGGCCGGGTACGGAGGGCAAGTCGCGTGCATCCTCCGAAACACTGTCCCGCTCAACACCGAGAACCTGAGGAGTGAGGAGAACGAGCATTACCGCACACTCCTCTTGCGGAAGCTTCATGCTCGATACATCTTCGATCCCGAGTATGTCAACACGGATATCAGTAAGAATCCTGTGAATAACGCCGCCATCACGAAGATGAGCACCGCCCTGGCCAGCTGGAAAGGCAGGGTGAAGAAAATGATCCTCAAGGGTAAAACATTTGAGGAGGTCAATAAGAGCAACCCGACGGTCACGGAGGCGGACTATGATGAGATGAAGCTCAAGTGCGACCCCAACGACATACGTACCAAGGAAAAGAGTGACTGGGGGAAGAACTTGCAGTCCAAGAACTTGGGTGTCCACAACCTCGGTAGCGGCGGTTACCGAGGGAAGGATAAGATATGGGCACGAGACGACGCAGAATATGCGGCGAAGGGCATCGAAAACCCTTGGCTCAGGATCGAAGATCCGACGGCCAGGGCAGTAATTAGGTCCAAGTACCATTGGGACCCGAAAACCAAGCAACTAACCACGGATCCGAAGGTGAAGAAGTTCGAGGAGATTCTGCTAGCTGAAGAAAAGGCATCTCATACGTCGTCATCCCAGGGTTCGACCACCACTGGGTCGTCTAGGTGGGACACAGCTTTGAATAGAGCTGTGAATGTGATAAAGGGATGGCCAAAGTCAAAACCGCCGACGTCAGCTGGCCGTGTGCTCGGCGAAGGATTGTCCGTGAAATGGTCGGACAAGTTTGGCAAGCCAGAAAGGGGAAAAAAGTCACTCAATGCGGATGAAAGCCGCGAGCTTCAAGAACTCAGGGAGAAAGTGGCACAGATCCCACAGCTTGTCGAAAAACAAGTTCAAGAAAAGATGACCTCGTTCATCCCTACCATTGTTGAAGCGCTTGGGAGTTGGGAAGCGGCCGGTCGAGTTGGGCCGCCCCCGATACCCAGCATGGGCAGCAACTCAAACAACGCCGCGGCGCCGAACGTACGACCGGCCGCCAACACCGCGGCGCCAAACGTATTGGTGACACCCGTCGCCAACATCGCGGCGCCGGAGATTAATGCAGCGGCAGGTACCGCGCAACGAAGCACTCCATCCGTGACCTGCACGCCGACGTATGTCGGCGGTCCTTCTACAGCAGCCGAGCTCGACGCCGTCAAGGTAACTAAGCGGCGGTTGCTCAACTTACACTTTCCGCATTGTGTAACCTATACACTTGCATAACATCTGGCCTACACCACCTGTTTTCGCAGGCCGCGGGCGCCGACGTTCCTTGCACTCTCCTACATTACGTCGACGGCGTGTTGAAGGATGTTGCCACTGGTAGTATCATGCAACCGGGAAACAGGATGTTCCACGGTCGGCAGATGCCATCAGATGTGTTAAGGGTCCAAGTGGCTCGGACGCTGCGGGGTTGTGACCACGTGATGCCTCCCTTTCAGCCCGAGGGAGACGAAGATGAAGAGCTGAAAGCCCTCAGGCAGTGCTTTGGCTACCCAATGCTATGGCCGGAGAGTCAGATTCGTCTGGGGGCAGGGAGCACCGCCCCACGCATAACACCGCCGGTCGTGCCGGGGCCAAGCCATGTGGTGCCTGATCCTGATCCTGATATGCAGATGGCACAGGATCCAAATGATGATGATGATGTCAACGTTGAGGCCTACATCAATACTGCCTACTGTGATGGCTTAGATGACCTTGATCAAGGTCCCTCGGACAAACGACAAACTATCACCAAACGTTTGTCATTCCATTCTCAGGAGACGCCTCCAGACGCCGCCTGGACGGAGCCTCCAAGAGGCTTTATCTCCCCCACGACACTCAATAAGGTGGTCGAGAAGCAGAATGCAATTCCTATGAAGAAGAAGGAAAGGAAAAGGAAAAATAAGAAGGAAATTGAGAGCCAGCCGCCGCCGGTTACGAAACCGATCCGAGCTCAGGACGGGCCACCAAGACACAAGGGTCTTAATCACATCGTGCATACTATGGGTGAGCCGATGCTGAATGAGCGAATGCTCAAGGCTTGCAGTGCCGATATGCGGAGTCTACATGACTCTATTCTATACCTAGAACAGCGCCAGCTTGATGAAAATGATTCAACGTACCCGCTTTACATGGCCAAGGTGCCAAAGGGCAAGGGCTTCATCGAGGCTGCCCCCGCCGATATTATGCTTCTTCGGTTTGCCGACATCTTCGACCTATTTCACATGTATCGGCTATACCAGACCTTCGTCCGCCTTTTTTCTCTAAGTATTCAGATGCAGATCATACGAGACAAGACCCCGGGCATCGTGGTAGTGGACCCCTACTACATGCGTGAAAGCCAATTGTCTAAGTTGGCGGGCCGAAATGCCGCTATTAGCTATCTCAGCGACATCATGATATCAAACATTGGGAAGGACTTGCTCCTGGCCTACTTTCCCGAGTAAGTGATTGGCTCGCCGCCTTCTTTCTTAGATTTCCATCTCGGTCTTTGCCAACATTTTGTTTGATTTGTTTTGCGCAGTGACAAATACTGCACAATCATCCACATCTCCCCGGTGTATATGCGTACCCTGTTTTTGGACTCGGGCAGTGCAATCAAGAAAAACTATACGCATGTCAAGATAGTTTTGGATGATGCTCTTACCAAGTACGTCCTTCAGGGTGGCTCATTCAAGAGTAAACGGCCGCCCAAGCACGGCTTGTACAGCTTCGCCCATACTACGTCGTTCCCCTGCGTCAAGCAGCCCGAGGGAAGTCACAGGGAGGCCTATTACGCCTTATATCATATGCTGGCGATGGTACGGGACAAGAAAAACTCGACGCTGCCAGATTCACTCCAACCCTGGGCCGAAAAGTTGGCGATGATTGATGATGACAATCTACGAGGACAGTTCTATCGCATCCAGGAGCAGTTTGCGACAATCATCTTTCAAGATGTCGTCAGAAAAGGGGGGATGTTCTACACTGCCCAGCTGAAGCCGTCAAATGAAGAAGTAGATCAGAGGCTGCTTCTGCAGGGCGACGACAGGGCATTCTTTTTGCCAGGACGCGGCTTCCGCTTTGTTCCTGATACTGGCAAGCAAAAGTTGTAATAATAAGTACACTATGTTCCTAGCTTCCTTAGCATGGCATGTTTCGTAGACATCGGTGAACTTATTAGTTCTGATCGTGTCGTGTGTGATGAACACTTAGTTGTGGTGTTAAAGTTAATAAGTACATCCTAGTTAATTATGTCTTATTTGAGTTCTGATCGTGTCGTGTGTGATGAACACTTAGTCGTGTGTGTTTCGTAGACATCGGTGAACTTATTAATTCTGATCGTCATATTTCATTACTATGCATACATGTGATGAACTTCTTGCTTTCTGTTATCTAACCTTATTTGTCTTGAAGGTAGGGATGCCGTATGTTGTGTACAAAGGTAGGGTTCCTGGAGTTTATGTCCACTGGGAAGATTGCTTGAAGCAAGTCAATAGGTTCAAGGGCAACAGCTACAAAGGGTACACGACGATGGCGGAGGCGGAAGCTAGGTGGAGGAACCACCTTCGAGAGGAGAGGAGGACGACCTTCTTCAGCGTCACCACCGCCGTCTTGCTCACCGCGGTGATTGCGGTTGTAGTGTACTTCATCGTACCGTAGCGTGTGGGATGATGAACTTGCGTATTTGATCGGTATCGATGACTTAGAGACATTGAACTCATGTAATATGTGATCGCTTCATTTCGAAAATAATGAGATTCATATTCCGTGTCTATTTCATACTAAATATATTACATTTCCTGTATACTTCTTGTAATCTTGTATTTTTGCAATTTCCTGTTTAAAAACTGTAATCTAGCAGTATAAATGGCTTTATTTTCGAAATTTGAAAAAACATACCCGTAGCGCATTGCCCAGTGATGCGCTGCTGGTGTTGTTGAGTACCCGTAGCGCATGGTGTATGTGGTGCGCTACCACTAATGCATATACCCGTAGCGCACTGAGCTTTATCCGTAGCGCACGGTGTGATGCGCTACGGGTAAGTAAGATACCCGTAGCGCACGGAGGTGGTGCGCTACGACTAAGTAGATACCAGTGGCGTGGTAGTGGTAGCGCGGGGGCATGCGCTACGGGTAATAAAAACAGGTGCGCTACGGGTAGCTGTTTTCCTAGTAGTGTAAGACATATCTGGATAGTTGTGCTAGTTGTGTTTTTAGGGAAAGAACTTCGGCTGAAGCTGAAGAACTAATGGTTAAAATAAGCCGGAATCATGATGATTGGACTATGGCTGAGCCAACACCAATACCAGCACCAACTTCAGAGCCAGCACCAAAGAAGAGAGGAATGATTGAATTAAATGATGAAGTTATGAGGGCAGCCAAAAAATCTCTTAAGGAGAAAGGTATTAAGTCCGAAGATGTGAAGAATTTACCTTCTATAGAAGAATTATGTAAGCCAATCCCTCACTCATCTACTATTGAGGTACACTCTTGATACGTCTCAAACGTATCTATAATTTTTTATGCTCCATGCTTGTTTTTACACCATTTGCCTTGTGTTTCGTTACACTTCGTGGCGTTTTTATGCGATTTCCGAAACTAACCTATTGACAAGATGCCATAGTGCCAGTTCCCTATTTTCTACAGTTTTTGTGTTTCAGAAAAGCTACACAGAAAATATTCTCGGAATTGGACGAAACAAGTTCCAGAAGTCTTATTTTGCCCGGAAGCTTCCAGAGATCCGAAGAGGCGAAGGAGAGGGGCCACAGGCCAGCCTCACACTAGGCCGGCGCGGCCCAGGCCCTGGCCGCGCCGCCTAGGTGTGAGGAGGCCTGGGGCCACTCCTGACGATGCCCATTCGCCTATATAAAGCCTCGAGACGGAAAACCCTAGGAGAGTCGGCGAAATTTCCAGAACAGTTCCACATCGCCGCCGCCGTCGAAGACAAATTTTGGGGGACAGAAGTCTCTGTTCCGGCACCCTACCGGGACGGGGAAGTGCCCCCGGAGCCATCTCCATCGGTCTCCATCGCCGTCTCTGCCGTCTCCATCGACCTCACCGCCATCTCCATCAACCTTGCTGTCTCCTATGATGAGGAGGGAGTAGTTCATCCCCGGGGCTGAGGGCTCTACCGGTAGCTATGTGGTTCACCTCTCTCTCCCATGATGTGATCTTTATGTGATCGTGAGCTTTGTATCATGTTGAACAAGTAGATGTTACTCTTCTTCATTATGTGTACTCTAGTGTGTTATTAAAGTAATTTATTCCTCCTGCCATGGTGTAACGGTGACAGTGCGTGCATCATGGTGGTACTTGGTCTAGGCTACGATTGTGATCTTATGGATTATGAGAATAATTATCACTATGATAGTATTGAAGTGATCTATTCCTCCTTTCATGGTGTAATGTTGACAGTGTGTGCACCGTGTTAGTACTTGGTCTAAGTTGCAATAATATCTATCTTGAGTTGTGATTTGATTTGGATATCTCTATGAGTGGTGTTTGTCAAGTACTTGATGAACTTTGAGGAGTGCTTCGTAGCCCTACGCAATGATTAGTGTTATTCAATAGGAGAGTAATTCAGAGTACCATAGTGAAGAAAAGTTATTTATTTGTTCAATTATGTTATATTTGTTGGGAGTGTGTCCACTAGTGAAAGTATGATCCCTAGGCCTTGTTTCCAAGCATTGCACACCGTTTACTTCCTGTTTTGTTACATGTTTGCTCGCAGTGATATTTACTTCAAATCACATTTGCTACTTATAATCATCACTACTACTTGTATTTCACTATCTCTTCGCCGAACTAGTGCACCTATACATCTGACAAGTGTATTGGGTGTGTTGGGGACACAAGAGACTTTCTGTATCGTAATTGCAGGGTTGTTTGAGAGGGATAGCTTTGACCTCTTCCTCCCTGAGTTCGATAAACCTTGGGTGATCCACTTAAGGGAAACTTGCTGCTGCTCTACAAACCTCTGCACTTGGAGGCCCAACACTGTCTACAAGAACAGACGCGTGCGTAGACATCAAGCTCTTTTCTGGCGCCGTTGCCGGGGAGGTAAGGTAAAAGGTACTCGCATCCTCCTGTGTGAGTGCTCGAAGTTATTTCCTTTAGATTCTGCAATTACATCTTTTTGTTTCTTGTTTTTTTTCACTAGTTAGGCTTAATAGAAAACAAAGAGTTCTTTAGTCTTTTTCCTGAGTTTAGATATGAAGTGTTTGAAGAGAAAATTGAAAAACCTTTGGAGCTTAAATTGCATGCTAATAGTGTTGTTAGTATGAATGCTTTGAACACCGTTGTTGCTAATGCTATAGAAAAGTCTAAGCTTGGGGAAGTTGGTTTTATTAAGCATGATATTTTTAGTTCCCCAGCTTTAGTGGAGAAAATTTGCTCTGATGATATTTTATCTCCCATATGTGATGTTCGTTCTTATGATGATATGTTTGAAGAATATGCTTTGCGAAATAGCTGTTCTTTAGCTTGTGATGATACTAAACCTCTAGTTTATTATGGCTATGATGATGAGTATAATATTTTCAGTTCACCTACTATTGAGGATAAAATTAGTTATGATTACAATATGCCTCCTATATATGATGATTATGGTGATGAGAATAATTATTCTATTGAATTTGCTCCTACTACTATTGTTCCTGTGGTGAGTATTAATTCTTTTATGCATGTGGCTCATGATAGGGAAGCTTTATGTGATATTTATGTTG
>QXEO01001726.1:0-16611 GCA_007115705.1 Dactylis glomerata | reverse complement strand
GGGTGGTTGGCGGCATTCTAATAGATTGGGAATGTTACGAAGCCTTGTATTCCATTTTTAGATGGCTTAGCGAGTCGTCGTTGGCCGATGACTAGCTGTTATCCTCCTTGTGTTGCTTGTCACTTGTAAAACATCTTAAACGTTTCTTAATAAAATGGCCGTGTGCATCGATTGATGCAGAGGCCGGGGACACCCCATTTCTAAAAAAAAATGTGATTCATGAAAAAGTGAGATACACCAAGAACATGAAAACACAATTTAGGTAAGAAAGCAGAAATACTAAATAAAGCGCATTTATCTAGTTTATCCATCAACAGTTTGCTATGGTCGTTCAGGTTACGAAACTACTCAATGTACGACACTTCCAGGTCCGATCCTTGTACGATTTAAGATCGTGTTGTGGGCTGCACTCCTCAAAACAAGCTTTTGCCCCTTTATAAATAAAGCCACAACGTCCGAACCGATACAAGGTGGTGAGGAGAACCTCTTACACAGCATATCAAATATAAGCAAAATAAACACGGAAACCATAACTTGCCACCGAAAACATTTAAACGAGACCGAGTGGAACCGGGGCTCCACAACGACGCCCCAAGAGGTAACGACGTACTGCGCCGCTGCAAATTGAGACCACAAAGGTCAAAGGTTTTCACCCGGAGCATAGCGCCGAGAGGATAACCACAACGACGCCCCCAAGAGGGTTACAACACCCGCAGGCATCACCGCCGTTGACGCCAAGACGCTGAGCTTTCGCCCGGAAAAATCCTTGCATCGCTTCCCCGAACTCAGCCGCCCGCTGTCCACCGGAATGGTTTAATCTTGGTGTCGTACAGGAATCCAGCTACCGAATGGTTCGATCTTGGTGTCGTACAGGAATCGGATAATAAATATCGTACGTGTAGCAGAGTTCTTCAAGTTACTAGTGGAGTAGTGGTTGCTGTTTGGTAAATAATTTGTACAAAAGCAACATTAACAGGCAACCAAACAGCTTGTTAGTAAACATCTACTATATACTAAAAGCACAATACGGAAGTCTAAAATAGAGCCACACGTTACTCCACATCATCCTAATTATCTTTAGTGGTTAGATCTAAATTTTTATGGCTAGGATTTAATGAAACTTTACGTAACCGTGTGTAGTCAGGTTGACACAGCTTATATCTAGATGTGTCCATGCTTTTTTCGGTTTCTTATATCCGTAACAGATTAAAATGGCAAAGGTTATTTTACGTGAAAAATCAACGAAAATAACAAAGTAAGTTCAGAAAAAAACTAGAGCTAGCGCTGAGTCCGTTTGGAAAATCCAAGGAGATAGAAGAGTGCATGCGGAAAAAAATTCAGTAGAAGCCTAGGTCTGTACGTATGATTGGAATAGCTGAGTCCGTTTAGAAAAAAAAGTGATGTACTAGCTTTTTTAGTTTTATACCCAGACTTCCGTAATAATAGGTTAAATTTCAGAGAATATTCTATACCATACTTCCTTAATAGGTTAAAATTGCAAACATTATTTTACGTTGAATATTTGTGAGAATTATGGAGTTAGTTAAACAAACTAGATCTAGCTAGCTGAGTCCGTTTGAAAAATCCAAGGAGATAGAATAGTTCATACAAAACAAAAAAGATTCATAAGAAGCCTAGCAGGATTGCACTAGCTGAGTCCGTACAGAAAAAGTGATACACTAGCAGGATTGCACTAGCTGAGTCCGTTCAACAGAATTAGATCCGATACACTAGCTTAACAAAATTGAATGCTTAGGCCCGCTTGGAATGTTGTTCATGTGCAAAAAAATGTATATAATATCCGAATTGACCGGTGAGAATTTCCTACAGGGATACTTTGTCACCAATTTCAGGGCTTAGGATTTAACTCCACATGTTGATCGATGTGATATCATGCATTAATTATTAGTTCACATAACAATTTCATACTTCTGAGATAATCTGATACATCCTTATAACTTAGCTGGATAGATGAAAATCTAAGGATGATCATAGTAGAATATACGATGATTTGAGATGAAAATTTTGTAGGTGTTGCACATAAATAGTTTGATTAATAAAATTTTATGGACCATAAAAAATTAAGAATATTTCATATGATAATGTTATAAAAATGCATATTTATCAATATATGGATATGCCATGAATTAAAAATTAGTCCTCACAAGATGCACGAACGCGCATATAATTAAAACCATGGCCAATGAAAAGTTTTTGTTGAATGTCTTATCCTCTATATGCAATTCATATTAATCCATGTGTCTATTTTTACCATGCATTCTGGGTTTAGTTAGTGTCAAATTTTATAAACTATGAGTAATCATGGTGGAAAACATATTAACATCTATAATAGAAAATTATAATCACAATACGATATATTTTCATATTATATTTCGCTACTAAAGATATTTTGATATCTTTCTCCATTTATTTGGTTTTCACAATTCTTGTGGTGCGCCCCACTAGAAAACAACTAAGACGCGATTAAAGAGCACAATGAGCATTAGTGGAGCAAAATGCAAGGGAGCGTTAATTGATAGAATCAAAGGCCTAAGGCTGTTGGTCATCGATTTTTATTTGTTTTCATTATAACAAAGAAAAATAAGCCCTATATTGCAAGGATGCACACATTTTTTATAGCAAAGAGCATATGAAAATGCATGCAAGAAAATTGATATGCAAAGCAACGTAGAAACTAACATTGCTTTAGAGATACACAACCATGCTAGCGAGCACATGACAACTGATCTACATGCAAGCTACATGTTATTTTGGTTGTTGTCTTGGTAACTTCAAACATGACTGTATATATATGGGTTACCGACAAAAAAAATATGAGTGTGTTACATATTTGAGAATGTATCAATGTCAAAATGAACAATATATACGTTTTTACAATGAATAAGGTAAATAGACAAAAACAATAGATAGAAAATATAATGAAATGTAAAATAACCTTGACCTATTAAGCAAGATGCTCTCACATTTGCGAGGGCCACCATGCTAGTTGTAGTAAATGCATTACGGTGGCTAGAAGTTAGCTCATTCACCAATCTATATATGTAGGTAACTACGGAATGTTGCAAACTAAACCAGAGAGAAGGACAGCTAGACATCTGAAGGGTCCTCGAAACTTTTATGCGTGAAGATTATAATTTCTTTGTTAATTCTAACTTGGTCAAATGGCCTGGTGCTGATCGGAACTGGTGAGCGCTTCAAAGTGACCAATGCCTGATTAAGTTCCTGCTGGTGCAATGCCTAGAAAATGTGGATGTTGCTGATACTCTTTAGCTGGAAACTTTGTCTGTAAGCGGTCTTCTGTAGTAGTAGTAGCAGTTATCTAGGTAAATTGCAGTACTTTCAGTTTTCTGAGGTTGCAAAACTGTGCGGTGGAAACCTTTTGATGTAAACTTGTGGTTTCTACAATGGAACCGGGGCGAGGCCCTTTTTTCTAAAAAAAATCTAACTTGGTCCTGGTATATGCAAATGCTAAGACACCCACCATATAAATTAAGCCAGAGATTGCACCTAGCAAATTCCAAAAAACACTGCATGCTTGGGCACCATGTTTTAGCCTCCATTTCCACCAATGTCCATACTAAATAAAGGTCCTTGTAAAGTACGAGCTACCAACCTACACAGGAACATCCTTGCAGTAATAAGCAATCGCCTGCAGATATTACGCTACCACGATGACAGAGACAGACAGATTCAGAAATGTGAACAAAATTAGCGTGCCAAACAGAAAAGGCAAATCTAGCAAACATACTAGTAGTAGCTACCGAGCTACCTTTCACTCACACTCTTGCTCCTTCGACCAAGAACATGACACAAATCACGCACGGTTTCAAAGAGTGCTGCGAAAAGTTAAAAGCTTGCTCACCGGGGTAAAGACGGGGTAGTCCTCGGCGACAGCGGCGACCCTGGGGAGCGCCGGCGAGGCGGCAGGCGGTACACGGATGACGGCGGGGCTCCAGCTACCGGCGGCTCCGGCGCCGGCGTAAGCAGCATACGCTCCGGCATTGGCGCCGCCCTGGAGCAGCGCGGCGTGGAGCGCGCGCAGCTCAGTGGCCTTGGCGATGGCGGCCTGGATTTCCTCGCGCGTGGCCGGGAAGGCAGCGGGCGGGTGGGAGGAGGACGAGGAGGCGGAAGCAGTATCCCCCGCCATGGACACCGCGACGGCGACAGCTACGGCGCGCGGAGTGGGTCAAAGCACAAAGGGCGCGTCTTTGGCCTTGGCGTTCTGCGGAGCTGCGCCGCTGGAGAGGGAAGAAAGGAATAATGGCTTGTTGTATGTGTTGTTTGTGTATGTGTCATGTATTTTGTACTAGTACTCAGCACTGTGGACTAGTAGTAATCATGCTTTGGTACACTAGTACTTAAATGGTGCTGGTGCCAAATGCAGGACCAGCGTGGCATTGGATTTGGAGATGTTGAGACTTGAGAGTGCAGGCTGGACTGTAGCAAGCAGTGTCATCAGAAGGAGAAAAGCACGTGAGAGAGAATAGCTTTACAGACAGACAGAGAGAGATGTTGGCATGGCATCTACCTAAAGCTAAGAGGAAAAAAGAATGTTGAGCTCAACTCTCTTCTTTGATTCTCTCCAAGACAATCGTGCTGATACATTAACAGTCTACCACACAGTACTCTAGTCCTCTCTTTCCTATTGCCACTATCTCGCATAGTTTAGCAGAGTTGGGAAATTTGACATTACATTTCTGTGCTGTCTCCTGCGTGGGACGGGCAGGGATGCAGTATACTATGCTGTATACTGTAGGCTTGACTATCTGCTGCTGGTGGTGGTATGTATAGATTTTGCTGAAGTTTTATTAACGAACATTTGCAGTTGCATTATTGAGCAGCAAGCAAAGTTCCGAGGCCGAGGAGCACGGGGAAAAGGCAAAGCACGGCCACATGGCTCCCACACACAAGGAAGCAGCGATCGAACTGATTGATGATGACAGTGCCCACACTGCCTCTGCGTGCGATTGATCCACTTTCGGCTTCCAGGTCTGGTACTTGTGTGCGCTTCAGGAATCATATGGCTCTAGTGTATGTCCTACACGCTCTACGGAGACACCAGTACAGTAGTACCAGGTATACGAAAGTGTGTGGATGTCCGTAGTTGAGAATAGCAAAATCTTGTGCGGGGACTCAATCAGGCATTCTGGTGCGAAGTTGCAGTTGGGCTGGGAAAATAATTGATGATCCGAAAGCGTTGTAACCAACACCTATCCAAGGGGACAAGCGCCATTGATTCTTGATGTATCCGACCAGTCAATTTCTTGAGTGTGTACAGCCAGAGCAGATTACTCTCCGCCTCCTGGTCCTGTACCGTAGTTGCTCTCCAACGCCGGCCCCACTTTTGAATTCTAGCTACTCACCTGACCTATTCATAAGTTTCATAGGAAAAGGCTCCATAGCTGAAGAAATTAGGAAAATACAACCGTTCGATATTGTACTTATGTTCTTGGGTCAACTAAATCAAATATGAAACATTATACTTCCTTCAATTGGAAATAAATGTCGGTAACTTAGTACAAAACCAGAGACACTTATTTCCAATCGAAGGGAGTACTTATGTTCTTGGTTCCTATGGTTCAAGCTAAAAAAATGAGGAACATAGAGTAGCACACATGTACATGTTACAGAGTCCCTTTGTTCTTCAAAGAATGGGTATATGGGTTCAAAGGAACCAGAGTTACAAGGGGGAACTGAAGGAGAGCATAAACAAAAAAACACACGCCAACACACAATAAGAGAGAGAACCGCCGGCGTAGTCGACAGTCCGATCAACCGAGTCCAAACCGGGGCCCCGTGCCAACGACGAAGTCTAACGGAAGTGCGCGGACAAGACCACACAACGCCACGACACCACCAGCATCGGGGGTGTGGTCGACAGGCCACGCACAGCGAGACTACATCACGGCAACCATCAACAAAGCCTAACGAAAGCGCACAGCCGAGACCACCCAACGCCGCGACACCATCTGCATCGGGGGGTGGTCGAAGGCTACGCACAGCGAGACGACGCCACGGCACCCGAGAGCCTCCGGCGTAGACAAAGAGCTTCACGGCACCAAGACACACAAGCACCGTCTCCAAGCTTCCACAGCAGATCAGAATAAGGACATGGCAGCACCGCGAGGCCAAAGCCTCGCCGCCGAATGCACTCCATTGAGCCGCAGCATGAAGTTCCAATGTGACGCCCTCAAGAGGGAAGAACGACGCCAAAGGCGCCGTCGTCACTGAGCTTTCGCCCGGAACCACCACACTAGGGAGAGAGTCTCTCCAACCACGCCCCCAGGAGGGTTTGCGACACCAATCAGCGCCGCCGTGGTCGGCTCAAAACCACCAACCTCGAAGACCCGAACTGGCCGCCCAGATCCGGCGACCACCCACAGCCGTGCTGCCACCACGGGAGTCCCACCAACAGAATCTTCACCGCCGGCCAAGCCCGGCACCACACCTCCAACAATCCAGAATTGGTGGCAAGAGAAACCCGGCCAGCCTCCATCTCCGAAGCAGCAGCCGCACCACGTGGAGGCAGCACCAGATCGAAGGCTTCTCCTGCCTGCACCACGCCGGCTGGAACCACCACCGACAGCATCCCAAGAGAGTGAAGAAGCAGGGGAGCGCCAAGGCTGCCCCAGATGCGACGGCGTCACGCAGACGGCCGAGCGCCCTACACCCCGAGCTTGGAGGAGCCGAGGAGCGGCCGGACGCACCAGCACCAACTCCGGCCGCCACGCCGTCCGCCACGGCCACGCCGGCCGCCGCCGCCAGGAACCACCAGGGCCGCCGCCCGAGATCCCAACTGAACCGCGCCGCTGCGCCCTCCTGGCCAGCGCCGTTCGCGCCGCCCCGCCGTGCCCTCCCGCCGCACGCGCCCTCTGCCTGGCCTTCACTTGGCCCGCAGCTGCCACCGCTCCGGCGATCTTGCCCCTGGAGCGCTCCCGCGAGATGGAGAGGAAAAAGCCCCGCCGCCACCTTCCCTGGGGCATGCACGGCTTCGCCGGCGGCCCCTCCGGCGGCGGCGAAGCGGGGGATGGCGGATGGAGGCCGAGAGACGGCGGCGGCGGCTAGGGTTTCCCCCGTGTCGCCAGAGGAGGGCGACGCGGGGGGGGGAGGGGGATGTATCAAGAATGGGTATATCATGTTCACGATAATTCCTTTCCTATATTTGTCTATCCGAGAGCGCTAAGCACGTCAACATCGTTCAATAAACGTATCAAATAGGTTGTTTGGGGAGCATCGGTGCGTGTTGTCGCTTTTGGGGGGGTGCCATTGCGTAGCCACAAGCCCACAACTCCTTAACGGCGCCCCTAAATAGTTTTTTCGTTCTTTTGACAAATTCAACCATGTTTCACACATAATAAATAAACAAATGGGAATACAATTTTGTCAATCAAAATAGAAGTAATTTATTCATGTAATTTAAATTAAACAAATACAGCTTCATGTAGCCGGCTCCGTCGCACTCCCTTTGATCCTCCACACATGCTCTATGAGATCACTTTGCAGTTGCTCACAAGCATCTGCGCCATGGATTTTTGCATGCATGGCGAGAAAATCAGCAAAATCAGCCGGCAACTCATGATCAACAACAGCAAGAGGACCCTAACATTCATACTTATGATCATCAAAATGGCGGACACATGCATCCACTCTCGATGATCATGTTGTCCATGATCACGTAGGCATTCATCACCTCCCACGTCTACTCCTGAGACCATGTGGGAGCAGGATACCTGACAATATCAAATCGAGATTGGAACACGCCAAATACCCTCTCGACATCCTTCTGCAACTCTCCTGTCGCGAAGCAAAGTGATATCGTGACGGATCTAGAGGAATGATGTTGATTGTCTTCACAAATGTTGATCATCTTGGATATATGCCATCGGCAAGATAGTAGCTGAACGGATCGTAAGGGCACCTAGAGGGGGGGTGAATAGGTGCTACTCAAATTTTAGTTCTTTTTCAATTAAGGCTTGACACAAAGGTAAATTCTCTAGATATGCAACTAAGGTGAATTTACCTATATGTCAACTAGCAAGCTAAACAAGATACAATATATAAAGGCAATAAAGGATAGAGGTAACCGAGAGTGGAGCACGCGGAGACACAGATGTAATTCCCGTAGTTCCTTCCTTTTTAGGGGAAGTACGTCTATGTTGGAGGGGTGTGGTTGCCACAAAGGCCTAACCAACGCCACAAAGGCTCACCCTATTCTCCGGTGCAAGCTTCCGCCACAAAGGCTTAGCTCACTTTCCACTAAGGGATTCCTCAAGGCGGAACCGGCCTTTACAATCTTGGGGCACGCATCCACAACCGAATTGGAGGCTCCCAAGCACAACACAATGCTGTCAAACAACAAGTAGCAATATATCAAATACACAAACAAGGTCTTGGGACACAAGGGAACCCAAGACACAAGGGCCCTCAAGCAAATGAGAGGGGAAATCAAATCGCTTCGGTGAGGATGTAGATGATGGTCTTCTCCTTCGATTCTCCAAAGATCAAGAGCTTTGGTGGGTTGAGGGAGGAGATCTAGTTGATTTGGTGGCTCAACAATGGTGGTCTTCTTCTTCTTGGACGAGCTACCCATTGGAGAAGAAGGTGGGGGTATTTATACCACCCACAAAATCTGACCGTTGCCTGCCAGGAATGTCCGGCTATAGCCGGAGTTAAGTCCGGCTAAAGCCGGCCACACCGGCTAAAGCCGGCCTCACACCGGCTATAGCCGGCCTCACACCGGCTATAGCCGGCCTGAAATATCCGGCCCAGCCGGAAATAGCCGGACAAATAGCCGGTTGAGTCCAGAGGCGCAAAGCCTCTCTCGAAAATGAGCAGTCCGGCTATAGCCGGTCTGGGGACCGGCTAAAACCGGCCTTCCTGGCCAACATTCATATGAACCTTCTCCCAGAGCTGATTTTCACCATTTCCTCAATAATTTCCTTTGGATAATGATAAATATCAAGTATAACATAGGAAACCCAATATCTTGTGCAAGAACATAATTAAAATCCTGCAAAGCATAATCACACATTAATAGATAATGTATTGTTAACAAACGCCAAAATAAATTAGGCGGGAAATGCTCTTTCAATCTCCCCCTTTTTGGTGTTTGATGACAATACATAAATTTGCATGTTTCAAACGATATAAAATATAGATGGAGCTCCCCCTTGCTATGTGCCTTATCTTAAGTTTTGTGTTTGAATACAAAGACACATCAACAATAAGAACTCCCCCTAGATTTTATAATGTGATCCATATGTGCACAAGATATATATCATAATTCAATAGCACATAATCAACAAACATATAATATGACAAGATATAGCAAGTAGGATTAATAACGATAACATAAGTTCTACTACTCATAATAAGCATATAGTTCAACACATAGTAGTAGGTAGATGATAAGTTCAACCATGGGACACAAGCGAGCAAGCCCTCGACATAAGAGCTTGTGACCCAACCAAATCCAAATGGAAAACCACAAATCCAAATGGAACACATGCAAATGGGACTTTCTCCCCCTTTGGCATCAAGACGCCAAAAAGGGAGACCACAACACGAGATCACTCATCAACATCATCAAAGTCCTCATCTTCCTCATCATCATCTTCATGATCATCATCTTCTTCCTCTTCATCATCATCTTCATCTCTTTCTTCCTCTTCTTCATCAATGGCTTCCTTGCCCTTGGAGGTGACTTCGGCTAACTCCTTCCAATCAAAGGTTGATCCTTCATTCCACTTGCCAAAAGAAAAAGTGTCCTCGGATAGATCTTGCTCTTGGGACTCTTCTTCATGGCTAGCACCTTTGCCCTTCTCCACAGCCCTCAAACGAGCATCCAACTCCCTTTGCTTCTTGGAAATGTGCTTGCGGTCCACATAGTCCTTGTATTGAGTTTGACGCACATCATTGTTCATGCAAAACAAAGCCCTTTGCCACCACTTGAGCTTCTTCATCTCTTGAGCCATTCCACCACTTGGTGGATCCGCATTCTTCCTCCTAGACCCACTAGCATAGATGTTGCCACCCAACACATCACTCGAAGAGGGATAAGCACTTGAGGTGCTAGACACCAAATGAGCGGTCTTCTTGTAGAGCTTGTTGGGCTTGTGCACTTCCAACTCTCCATCAAGCAAATCTTCCTCAATCTCAAAGTCTCCTTCAATGCCTCTGTCAATAATAAGCCTCATGATGAATGGAGCATAAGGAGGGATCTTCCTATCAAGCATAGCAATCTTCATCTCCATGAAGATGAAGTACATCACATCGAGCTCCATCCTTTCACAATCCCTTCCGGCCTCAAAGACAAGACGGGCATGGTGGAGAAGATGCACAAGTCCACCTCTGATAGAATCATTGTTGCCCCCACTTGGAGCAATGTTGGCACGGAATATCCGAAGCAAAATATCATAGAGGGGAAGGAGATTTGCAGTCTCTCCCGCTTTGCCCCCTGGACCATACAAACACTGGATTTTCCTCTTGTTGTACTCAGTGGTGTCAAGATGCAAGCGGGCACCTCTAGGTCGATGAATGCCATCAAACCTATAGCCCAAAAGCTTCCCAAAGCGAGACATGGTCGAGTACTTCCTCACTTCTCCTGACATCCAAGTGAAACCAACCTCATCTCGAGTATCAAACTCCAATGTGGCAAAGAACTACTGAATCAGACGAGGATTGTAGTCTTGCTTAAAGACCATCAACTTGTGCAACCCTAACTTCTCGGTGACCCAAAGAGCATCGGCAAAGTACTCATCCCTGGACAACGCTGCAATGTTGGTGAACTTCATAGGGCATACCTTTGTGCTCATGGTCTCATACACCTGCTCATATATCCTCTGATGCTCAGACCGGTAGAAGGAACCACTGTCAATGTCCCTGGGCAGGCATAGAACTTCTGCTCACGGAACTCACGGTACTCTTGCTTGGACAGCTTCTTGAGATCACCAATGTTAGCAAACAGAGATTTCTTCTTCCGTTCTTCCAACCGCTTCTTCTTCATAGCAGCGGTCATCTGTGCATCGTGATGCTCTTGTCGGCGGGCAAGAGTGGGATCAACATAGCGAGACCTCTTGGGTCGAGAACCACCTGCATACAGCACATATGTAGAAAGCATATAGGATAAGCATGCATGCCAGAGGATCAAAGAGCAATAGCACAAAAGGAAAAAGCATGACAGTAGTAGGTGATCTACACCGGCTATTTCCGGCCTTAGGCCGGCTTTAGCCGGTCAGGCCGGCAATAGCCGGTCTGACACCGGCTTTAGCCGGACCAGATGGACAAAATCGAAATCTCAGGAGTAGTCCACCAAAACTTGTCAAGCATTTTCAATCTATGCAATGCAGGAGGAATCACGAGACCAAACATTCCTAGATGAACAACAAGGTACCATAGAATCAACTAACCCTAACCCTAGAGAGACCTAGGGAGAGAGAGAGGAGAGAGAGTAGGGGGTACCCTGGTCCATGGGGAGGGCGCCGGAGAGGATGGCCGGCCGATGAAGGTCTTCGGCGGCCGGAGGAGAGGAGAGTGACGGCGGCGGCGGCGTGTCCAAGGGAGGGGAGCTCGAGCAAGAGATAGGCGTGGGGGAGGAATGTGAGAAAACCCTCACCCCCCACAGCCTTATGAGAGGGGCTCGAAATCCCCAGACCGGCTATAGCCGGGGTGCCCGGCTAAAGCCGGACACCGGCTATTTCCGGTAACAGACCGGCTATAGCCGGTCAAGATGACCCAAAACTGATGATTTTGATTTCTGGAAATTCTGGGCATGCAAGAGAGGATGATTTGGCTTTAGATAAGTGGGCTTAGGATAGAAGACATGCATGGAGTGGTTCTCGGCACTTGGCATTGCAAAACACAAGAAAACTTTGGAAAATCCAATGCAAGTGCCTTCCCATTTCAAGAATAGAGACAAAGACGAAAAAGTTCAATAAAACTCAAATAAGATTTGCAAGGAATCACCTCTTTCGAAAAGAAGAGGTCGGTGGCCGAGGCCACCATGTATGAGTGTTATGGCATTGGACCGCGAAGATATATCTTGGGTCCATAACCAATACTCGTCATTGAAACTCATATATCACAAAAATGATAGAAAGAGAATAATTTTGTCACTATTGGCATAATGGGGGGAGGGATAGCCCAATAGATTAGGACCGCACTCCCCCTATCTCCATGCCCACACCTAAACCAAACAAGTATTGAAGAATAGGTGTATTTGCAAGATGCTCAAGCCACACTCCTTGAATCAATGATATTTAGCTCATTCCTCAAATATCCAAATCTTGCTTCATCAAGGGGCTTCGTGAATATGTCGGCAAGTTGATCCTTGGTGCTTACATATGCAAGCTCAATATCACCACGGGCAACATGATCTCTAATAAAATGATTCCGGATCTCAATATGCTTGGTTCTTGAATGTTGCACCGGATTATAGGCTATCTTGATAGCACTCTCATTGTCACATAAAAGAGGCACTTTGTCACAATTGACACCATATTCCTTTAAAGTTTGCCTCATCCACAACAATTGAGTGCATCCACTTGCGGCGGCAATATATTCGGCTTCGGCGGTGGAGAGAGATATACAATTTTGCTTCTTAGAAGACCAACACACCAAAGACCTACCAAGAAATTGGCAAGCTCCGGAGGTTGATTTCCTATCATCCTTGTCACCGGCCCAATCCGAATCCGTGAAGCCACAAAGAGAGAAATCCGAGCCTTGGGATACCAAAGCCCATAAGTTGGGGTATGAACCAAATATCGAAAGATTCTCTTAACCACCATAAGGTGGCTTTCTTTAGGAGCGGCTTGATACCTTGCACACACACCTACACTCAACACAATATCGGGTCTAGATGCGCAAAGGTAAAGCAAAGAACTGATCATAGAACGGTATACCTTTTGATCCACATCTTTACCATTGGGATCAAGCTCAAGATGACATTTTGTGGCCATTGGTGTGGCGGCCCCATTTAGTTCTTTCATCTGGAACCTCTTGAGCATGTCTTGGACATATTTGGCTTGATAAATGAAAGTCCCTTCTTTCAATTGCTTGATTTCAAAACCAAGAAAGAACTTCATTTCGCCCATCATAGACATCTCGAACCTATCGGTCATAAGCTTTGAAAATTCATCATTAAAAGCTTTGTTAGTAGAGCCAAAGATAATATCATCAACATATAGTTGGCATACGAAAAGCTCCCCATTGACCCTCTTAGTAAAAAGAGTAGGATCGATTTGCCCAACTTCAAACCCACGGTCTACCAACAACTCCCTAAGGTGCTCATACCACGCACGTGGGGCTTGTTTAAGGCCATAGAGTGCCTTATGGAGTTTTGTAGACATGGTTAGGAAAGTTGAGATCCTCAAACCCCGGGGGTTGCTTAACATACACTTCCTCTTTCAATGGACCATTAAGAAATGCACTCTTAACATCCATTTGTTGCAACTTAAAATTATGATGAGTGGCATATGCAAGAAGGATACGGATGGACTCAAGACGAGCCACGGGAGCATAAGTCTCTCCAAAGTCAATGCCTTCAACTTGAGAGAAACCTTGAGCAACCAATCTTGCCTTGTTCCTCACAACAATTCCATGCTCATCTTGCTTGTTCTTGAATGTCCACTTTGTGCCAATCACATTGCGGCACTCCTTTGGCTTCTCCACTAACACCCATACATTATTGCGCTTGAAGTTGTTGAGTTCTTCATGCATAGCATCCAACCAATCCGGATCTTCAAGTGCTTCAAATACTTCTTGGGTTCAACCATGGAGATATAAGCATGATGAGAGCTAAATTGTGCCAATTGACGCCGGGTTGACACTTTGCTTCTTAAATCTCCAATAACCCTCTCAAGGGTATGACCTTTAAGTTCCAAATCCCTTTCAACTCTTTTCTTGCGACGGGCTTCGATCTCCTCATTTGACCTTGGAGGAGTCACTTGATCATCTTGATCATTTTGGTCCCCGTCTTGACCATAAATTGACCTTGATCATCATTATCTTCATGAGTGGTTGATCTTGGTCTTGTGAAGAAATGGGGGCGGTTGAGATAACCGGAGAGGATGGTGGTGCCCCTTCTTTTCATGAAGGTCCTTGTCTTGTTCTTCGGTTGGTGCATTAGTTGCTTCCTTGGGAGAGGCTTGTTGAGCTTGTGAAGATGAAGGCTCCACTTGAGTAGAGCATAGTCCTTCCCGGTCGGCCACAAGGTGTCCCTCAATGGGGCGGAAAAATCCCACGCCCATTCTTCCTATGGCTTCTCGAGGTATTTCATCCTCTACATCAAAGAAACACATCTCGCCCCCCTTGGGAGCCGTCATTCTCTTCGAATACCACACTACAAGATTCTTCAACACGTCGGTGGACTTGTTGAGACTCTATAAGTGTGGGATTCGGCACCATAACCAACAAAATACCTTCTATTGCTTTTGGATCAATTTACCTAAACGAACTCCTTTTCTTTTAAGAAACACTTACACACCGAAAACCGGGTAGGTAGGTAGTGGTAGGGTGGTAGGTGTGGTAGGTAGGGTAGTAGGAGATGTTGGGCTTGCTTCCGGTGAGTATTTCATATGGAGTCTTGTTTAGGCCTTTGCGGAGGAAGAGCCGGTTTGAGAGTGACAAGCCGTAGAGATAGCTTCGGCCCAAAAGTGGTATGGAGGCTTAAGCTCCGCCAACATGGACCTAGCCATATCCATAAGAGTCCGGTTCTTCCTTTCGGCTACACCATTTTGTTGAGGGGTGTATGCAGCGGAATATTGATGACGAATCCCCTCATCACTAAGAAATCCATTTAAGGTGTAGTTCTTGAACTCCGAGCCATTGTCACTTCTAATTGCCAAAATAGTTTGCCCATGTTGACGTTCAACTTCCTTGGCAAAGTCGATGACGGTTTGTTGAGTCTCACTCTTATGCTTGAAGAAGTAAACCCAAGTATATCTTGAATAGTCATCAACAATCACCAAACAATATTTCTTCCCACCAAGACTTGCATGAGAGGGAGGACCAAAAAGATCCACATGAAGGAGCTCCAAGATCCTCTTGGAAGAAATGATAGTCTTGCTTGGGGGGGAGAATCATGCATTTTTCCTAGAACGCAAGCCCTGCAAACACGATCTTTGGCAAAAGAAACATTCTCTTTTAGTCCGAGTATGTGGCCACCCTTGTGAAGGCTTTGCAAAGTTCTCATATTGACATGGGCTAGTCGGCGATGCCAAAGCCAACCCACATCGGCCTTTCCAAATAAACACATTGCACTTGTAGTGGTTTTCCCCGAAAAGTCCACCACATACAAGTTATTTTCAATGTGTCCAACGAAAGCGACCTTTAGAGACTTGCTCCACAAGAGTACCACAATGTTATCAATGAAGACGGCAAAGCCCATCTTACCAAGTGCACGAACTGAAAGTAAATTGTAACCTAGGGTCTCAACAAGCATGACGTCCACAAGGGAAATATCCGGTGCGACCACCACCTTGCCAAGACCCAATACCTCGGATTGTGACATGTCTCCATAAGTGACGGTTATATGATTGTCATTGGTCTCATCTCCGTCATAATCTTCTTGCTTCCGGTCATATGACTTGTGCATCCACTATCAAGCACCCATTTTGATCCACCGGAAGCATAGTCCTACAAGAGATCATTGCTTGGTTTTAGGTCCCCATTTTTCAATGGGTCCTCTTTTGTTAGCAACAAGGGTCTTTGGAACCCAAATAGACCAAGCAACATAACCATCATTTGGACCAACATATTTTGCATAAACATCACCATAATAATCACGAAAAAAACATAGTGAGGGTTAGCAATTCCCGCATGATCATCATGAGTGGCTTTGCCACCCACAATAGGATCCTTCTTTGCTTGAGCGGGCTTGGTCTTCTTTTTCTTGTTGTTCTTCTTCTTCTTCTTTGAGACATAGCCAATCCCCGTTTTATCACCAAATGCCTTTTGCTTACTCAAAAGGTCATTCAAGTTTTTCTCACCTATGGGAATGGAGGACTTGGCAAGCTCATCTTTCAACCTAGCATTTTCTTCAATAACATTTGCATGATCACAAGTAGAAGTAGAAGAACTAGGCACATTATTCTTAGTCAATTGAATTTGAAGTTGTTCATGTGACTTGGTAAGAATAGAGTGTTCACTTTTCAAGGCCTTGTGAGCCTTGTCAAGATCTTCTAAATCCTTAACAAGTATATCATGACCAACACCAAATTCAACCTTTTCCTTTTTGAGCATTTTTACTTTAGCACGAGCATGATCTCGCTCTTTAATGAGTTTGGAAACAACTTCATTATTAGATTCCTCAATGGAATCGAGCTTCTCTTCAAGAGTTGCTCGTTCCTCTTGCTCTTCTTCAAGAGACTCGGTTAGTGAGGCAATATCTTGAGCATATTCTCTTTCAAGCCTCATTTGTTCATCTAGTTTTTCAAGAGTTTTACCATATTGGCTCAATAGACGTTCAAAGTGAATCTTATGAACACCATCTACACTAGACACATAGTCATCAAAAGCAATAATTTCTTCCTTTACTCTAAGACTAGCAAGATCATTCAAGGAAGCATCATTTGTCTTAGAGGAAGAGAAAGA